>LKNJ01002538.1:0-60036 GCA_002120245.1 Maccullochella peelii
TATATATATATATACACACGTATACATATATATAGCTTTAAAATCAAGAAGATAATCGACAGACTAATCAATTATGAAAATAATCGCTGGCTGTAGCTGTAATTTCAATGCTCCAAAATGAACAACTAGGGTGAAATCAACAACATGCTTGTTAGCTTCCCTGTTTGCCACACCTTCAAGCCAGAGAAAGCTGGAAAGATGGTAATTTGATCTGCTATTTTAAAGTGCTTGATGGATGATTGACAGCAAGCAGTAAATGCAAACAGCACTTTTCATGTGAGCATCTCAACGACGATGCTGCCACTTTGAAGAACTATTAACTCACTCATCACTATTGCATCTTCTCAGCCTACTAACTGAAGTAGGCCTAAGGAATGTATCTTGGCAGGCCTCTATTTTCCCTTTTCAGCTGTTTGTAATATTTCCTGTGAGGCTGCTCTGCACATTTGATTGTAAATTAATGCTGCATGTTGGAGATTGGATGAGAGAGAGAGAGGAGGCAGGAATAGGGAGGCCCAGAGAAAGGAGAACATTTGGAGCTCAGCTTTGTATGAGGCAGTACCATGTCTTTTCACAAATGAGTCATTATAAGTATTCACTCTGTCTGCTTCTACAATCTAGCTCCTGCTCCATTGTGAAGTATGATATACAGAAAGCATACTCCACCTCTGCACTTGGCAACAACAAACAGCTGACCTGTGACATCCAGGTTGCCTTTAGAGATCCCAACAATGACATGAAGGTGCCACTTCAACCTCAGCGTTTCTGTCCTTTTATTTAAAGACGTGCAATAGAGTGACTGGGAGGGAGACATTGTTATAGAGCAAACAAAAGTAATCACCACCTGCTAAACCACAAAGCCACAACACTCTATTATGTGATCATAGTTTATAGTGTTTAAGAACTGTACTGAGGATAACAACCTCTGGCTTTAATCCAGATGTTAGATGGTTGTCAGATTAAGGACAAGAATTCTGGAATTTGACATATAAATAATTATACAGGAGATGTTAATACTGAAAGAATCATGTGAAAGTTTAATTTACCTTGCATACATAGAGGAAGAAGCAACATTGAACTAATAATAAAGATTCTGTGGTTGAATCAAAGAGTTAATCTCTTCGCTCTTTCACACCCATCTGCACTATGTAACTACAGCTCCTCCTTCCAGCGGATGCTTTAGACATGATCCAGAGTTCTCACATTTCACCATTTCGTCTTGAAGCCCATACCCCACCCCCACCCCACCTCCACCTTCCCCTTGAAATATGCCCACCCTCCACTGAGTAATCCTCATCAGGCTAATGCATCCGCATTCGTCATCGCTGCTCTTTCTACATGGTGAGCCAGCTTGTGAAGTTGGGGTGAGCCTAAATGCTGGAGACAGTATGCACTAGAGGGGGCTCTTCAGTGGGTGTGATTCCAACCAAACCCTCACAAGGAGATGACTCCTCAACACATGGTTTGGATACAGACAGTATACTGTAGAGTTTATGTGGCGTTTTTCCTTATCCGAATCAAGGCCCTAAGGCTAGAACATGTTAAATGCTGTACAGATTTTAAAGGCCTTGGGACAAACCTGTGATTTAAGGACAAATAAATACACCTGACTTGAGTTGATGAGGTTTTATGCCTCAGCAGAAAAGATTGAACTTTCTTGGCAAAGAAGCAAACTAACAGAAGCAGCTAAAAAACATTTACAGATTCACATTCCAGGTTTTAGGAATGAGCTTTAAACATGATTTAAACATCAGAGAAAATGTAATATTTATAAGCAGAGGTGTGCAACAAAAATGGCTAATTCGCAATGCATTTTCTTTATTTTTTCTTTACTTTTCAAGATTTGTTCCAGAGCCCACTTTTACCACATGCTTTTGCCCACATTTTGCAAAGTGTTGCACAGTTTGCTGAGACATGCTTAGGTCTTGATCTTCTCACACCAACTGTTTACTTTTCCACTTAGCACAGATATGAGAAACATTTCGCCAGAAGGTGGCATACTCAAGTCCCTCATGGATTCTAATGCCCTTTAATTTAGATTAATATTTTGGCCACATAATGTCAAATGTGAGCTGCAACTTAAGAATTTTACCTATGATTGTTAGGGTTTACCACATCAGGATAACTGGACTACTATCACTGCCAGTGCTATTTCCTCTGAGGTTCAGAAACAAACACATGGGCACGGTTTGGGATGTAATCTGTTGCGTCTCAGCTCCGCTCTCCAGCTGACTGACACTAATTTCTCTGTCCTGATCTCCTGAGAAATCTCAAATGACAGGTTTGCTCTCCCTTTTGCAGAGGCTGTTTTCTCTGGCTTCTGCTCACTGGCTCCAGGTCTGAGCACAAGGCCTACATGTTTTTACTTCAGCACTGAGGCCGTGTTGGCAGGATTACCTCTCAGGTTAGACTACATCTAAAGTGTTCCAGTTGGAAAATATCAGCAACTGTACTGTTGTGTACTCATTATTCACTTCATTATAGCTGATAATACAACCTTTTTTAAGCTTTATATACATTTTGAGTGCCGTCTTCTTTACTCAAGACACAATGTGAGATAAAGAATCAGAAAAGACTGGAGGGTTTTGTTACTGACGAGATGCTCTGACTCATGATTCATGCTCTCAAATGTTTGGTCTGCCAGCAGGCTGAGTGTGATTAAACTCCCCCAGTGAGAATGCTGCACCACAGACAAAGACATCACCGGCACCACAACGACAGACTCCACCTTTTGCCTCCTGATCTGAGAGTTTTTGCTACAAGGAAAGCTGCCAATCCAAGCCTTTTATGTGTCCTTTATGCCAATGAGTGCCTGCATTTATGCACATATTTAGCATATAAAATGTTCTCACATCTCTGCATTCAATGGCTTTTTTCACTGGCCTAGGAAGCCTGTTTTTTCCGCTGTTTTTAGGGGGTTCCTGATAGTTTTTACTGCTTTCAGACACCTGACAACTGTGAAGTGCTCATGTTATAGAGGCTGTATAGCTAGTGGGGATGTAGGTACAGGTAATATAAAAGAGGTAGCCTACTTGTCATGGCTTGTACTGCTGTAAAAGGTACTAGAACAACAAACTGTGATTATAGGAATCACTCTCTCTCTCTCTGAGTAAAAGTGATTAAATATCAAAAGTAAAAGAACTCATGCTAAAGATGGGACATTTCTAGAGTGTAAACGTATGAATGCATTAGTATGTAAGCAGCAATTTCATGATATAGCTTGTCGCGATGGGGCTAATTACTTTTGGGACATTTAATCTATAGCAATACATTCTTGTTGATGAGCTTACACTGTACAGTGTAAAATGTACAATGACAAACAACACTTCCTCTGTATCGTTTCACTGGGTCCTCCACTGTCTTAATTGTGCTCTGCGACTGTCTCAGGAAGCACAGGTACACCTTTAAACAGGTACATTCACAAGTGAAGAAACAATCACACAGTTAGTGAATGTATGTTAGTACGCATTACCATTTGTGCGTGACGTTTGTTAAGTGTTAAATTAGCTGCTGATTTTATCTGTCACAGTATCTAGTTTGAGTTGAGAAAACTTCTACATGACCAGAAACAGCATGTCTATGATGGCATATACAAACTTTTTCTGTGACTAACCAAAAAACTTTTAGTCCTTGAGACCGACTGCTTCAGGACTGTTTTAATTTTTCCTCCTTAAGATTTTGTTTCCGAAGCTGAAGTCACAGTGCAGAGCTGATGCATAATGCAGCCAGCAGCACAGTGTTGAGTGATTCCAGATGCTTTAAGAACTGAATTCATGTGCTGGGACAGAACAAAAAGATGTTCCTCTTTCCCTCATTTATCCGAGCTATTCTCTGTTGCTGTCATCCTTATTTTCCTGTCTTGCTTTCACTCACAAAAAAAAAGCACTTAGATTATGTTATCTGTGTTTTGGGTAACATTTTGTCATGAAAATGTAGAAAATATTTAAAAAAAAAAAAAAAAAAAAAAAAAAAAAAGAGCAGTGATATCAGATTTCATGAATATGGAGCAAAGAAAGTTTGGAAAATTTGGAACAAAAGCAATCCTGGTTAGAAGTGGGAGGGCCATAATCTTTTCTTAAATTTTACTGCTGTGAACTAGACAATAAAAAGCTCTGCACGTGACACAAAATAACAATCCCTAGCTGCATCTACATGCATCAACAAAAACAACCTCCATCAATTTTACAGTCCAAAGACAAACTGTATGATTTCATGGTGTGGCATTTGTCTCACTATGAAAAAAACACTCCTACGGGCAAGGCAAGGAGAGGCTGGGTGGGACTGGGTTGGGTTTGGCGGGTGGGAGAAGGTGGAGTCTGACACAAGGTCTGCACTCCTACCTCGTGAACTCTCAGGAAGGACGCCCCAGGGTGGCTACTCTTTTAACTGGGTGCTTCTCTCCCTCCCACTGCTTAGAGATGTTTAAGTGGAAACGGGGAGGGGGTGGGGATCGGGGGGGGGTGTAAAGTCAAATAAAGAACTTCAGCAATGCGCAAGACAGGTAGAGACAGGACACAAATTAAAGGAGAGAGAGAGGGAGAGACGGCAAAATGTGTTAACAGAGGCGGAGAGTGAAGATGTGGCACACAAAAAGAAACAGATGAAGCATTAACAATCAAATCTTGAGCTGCTTAATGAATGTTTTTTCTTTGGTAATAAGGTATGAAGTTTCTACAGCTGAGCACAGAAACCTCAGAGTGGACACATGCAGCATCAACCCGATTATATTAAACTACATCACTATTTCAGTTGCCAGTGATAAAAAAAGCAGACTGCATTCGACAATGGTGTCCTGTTAAGCGGCTGAACTCCAGGAAAACTATTTGGAAGAGGAATGCAGGCTGTTGAGTGTCTTGACATGTTGGGCTGAGAGGAGTCCAGTGCTGGAGGTTTACATCCTCATAATTTCAGGGCTTAATATGTATAATCTCTGTAGCAAAATGCAAGATCACAGGCATGATAATGATCCATCATCCGTCATCAAAGACCTAACAATTTTTTTTCAGGTTTTCAAGAAAATATAATTTAAAAAGAAGTTCCTAAAAGCAAATTTTGTTGCTAAGGCTAACAATAACCCAGGTGGCTGTGCAGTTTAAGTGCAGTTATTAGAGTCAGAGGGGTTTGAAGGGGCAGGAAGCTGTGGATCCTGTCTTAAATGTGGGTGGCCACTGTCATTATCAGGTTAAGTATAACCATTGAACTTAATTAAAAGTCTAACCTCTGTGACTCAGCCACACGCTGAAGTGATTCTGAAATTGGGAGGTGCCCATTTGCTAACCCGATGACGACATGCCCACCTTTACTCTAACATCCAAGTCAGGCATGTATGTGGGATAGTGACATCAGATCCTGTGCGTTAATATTTTATGTAATCTGCAGATTATATGCCGTTGTAGGACCTTCAAATTCTTCCCTGAGCTAGCCAATGTGCTTTAGCTAAGACCATCTGTTTTAAATAAACTCAAAATATTTGGTGCACTGCAGAGATGATTCACTCTGCCTCACATAAGGGTTTCCTTCATCAAAAAACACTGCAATTGTCATGCACATATTTCATATATAAAAATATGCTTTGCTCTTCTTTTAGCACTGATTCTTTATTTTCTTATACATTTTCAAAAAGCTCTAATCTAGGAAATACTGTAGCTTTACATCCATAGTGTTGCGCAGTAACAGAAGCAGCAACACTAGAAACTGAGACTCAGTGTAGGTTAATGGTGTCAGAGGGTGTAAGTGCATAATCATCCACCATCACCATACAAACTCAATTTTGCCAGAACGGACTGCTCCTCCCTCCTTCCCCCCCCCCCCTCTGTGGTCGATTCTTACATTTTTTTTGTCTCGACATCGTTTTTGTTCCTCCTCTTTGCATCTCAGCCAAGTATACTCCCTGTGTTGATGTGGCAGGCCTGGGAAATGAAAAGTTGATACTTCATGTCAGGCAAAGAAGAGCACCTCCTCTTGTTTCTTTCTTTTTTTTTACTCTTTTGCTTGCAAACGTGGACAGAAAAGAAGAAAAAAAATAATTTGGGAAGCTAGCACCATGACATGGAACATCAGGTTTAACAAATGGCTAGCAGTGGCCAGCAAACACCAGCCATCCAGGCATGTAGACCCTGACTGATCTGTCGGTTTTATTTCATTTGAACATATTTGTATTTATTAAGCAGTGGTCTTCGGAGAGCAAAAGTAAAGATGGAGGAAAGAGTCTGTTAATACACAAGCGCACACTCATGTTCTCATTGTAATAGGACCGTTAACACCCAAATTTTGTCCCTATAACCCAAACTTAATTTTCTGGTGCTACAAGGAAAAACAGATACTTATCATGAGCCAGGAAAAAGAACAAAACTTCCATGGCCTTCAGTTTCTCCAACATGTAAATCTGTCCAGGGGAGAGACAGCTAATAAATGACAGAGAAAGGTGTGTTTCAGAGCCAGTGAATGAGCTCTCAGTGAGTTTCCATGATGTGATGTGGAGGGAGAGAGAGAGAGAGAGCAACCAGACATCTTGCCTTTCATTCCAAAGTACAGCTGAACACAAACCAGTAAGGGACATGACACTAATCTAAATATGGGCAATCGGCTAGAGCCAATCAGAGCCTAAGCGTCCATTACCCCCGCCCACTCCCAACTCACCCCAGACCCTCTACCAGTGCTTATTGTAGTTAAACATGTGACGTGGAGACCTAAAAAGCTGCTGTTTCTTCTTACAATCCCTAACCCGTTTGGCTCATAGTGTCTGTTCTTTTCTCTTCTGTACATCTTCCATGGTATTTCCTCTGAACAGACAGTCGTAAAGTCTGTGTCCTAGCTGAAACACAGAGGCTGTACTACAATATAAAACAATGTCTGCAGATAGTTATCTCAGCTGTCTCATCCTGACACCAATAATTCACTTTAGCATCAACCCAAGTCTTTATCTGACTTACTTAATCTTTCCATGCTCATAAAAAGAGTTAGTATTTGCAAAACAGACAACCAAATTCAGTATAATAATGTATTTAACAGTCAGATTTCTTAGAAGAAATCAGTTCCAAACTTGCCGTTAAAATCAAACTCCTGATACCAGCATGCTCCATCTAAGCTGTGACGTGGAATGGTAACCCAGATTGTGCAGTTTCATGTGAGCCGGCCTGAGTTGAACTAAATCTGGTTAAATTCTTTTTGTGTGCATCCAGCCTTTAAGGTGTTGTCCAGTTAAATCAGGGCTGCCCTCCCTCCTCCAAATATGAGCAGCAGCCAGCGTCACATAAATTGTGTTTCTCCTGATCACCGACAGAAGGCGTTTAAACTTCACATGCTTATATCTGGTTAGATAAAGTCGTGAAGATCTTGAACTGCAGAGCTGCTTTTCAGTCAGATGTTGTCTTCTACTGTAAATAAGTAGCCACATAATATGTCCAGGTTGTAATGATGCAGTCACGTCAGCATCTCATAAAGCTTAATTGCCAGCTCTCTGTGTTGCACATATGGAACGGCAATAGGTTTCTTACAGGCAGGGGGTCAGGGTTTACACATCTATGGTTTGACACCTCCTCCTGTTAGAAGCTGTGTAAAACCTGCCGCCCCATCTTTGGTACCCTCACCCCTCTACCTGACGTATGCTACCCATTAGCTGAGGGGAAGCAGGCTGCTTTATGGAGCGCTGGCTTAGCGTAATCTGCTGAATAACCAGCAAAAGCCCAGTGGCAACAATCAGCGCTTTTGGTAGTAACGACCCTAAACATTATTCTAGTTAGATTTAATGCCAGTCAGTTTACAGTCAGACTCCTGCTCCTTCAGTTAAAAAAGCTTAAACATGTATGTCAGTTAACTCCTATGTTTAATTCAATTAGGTCTGCAACAAACGATTATTTTCATTATCATTTAATCCACTTAATATCAGAAAACAGTGAAAAATGTCCATTCCAGTTTCCCAGTCTCCAAGGTGATGTCTTCAAATGTCTTGTTTTGTTGAACCAATAGTCCAAAATCCCCAAATATTTAATTTCCTAAAATACGAGGTCAAGAGGAAGCAGCAGCCTCACATTTAAGAACCTGGAATCAGTTTGGTTTTTTTACATTTTTGCTTGAATAACGACTGAAACAATTAATCAATTATCAAAGTAGCTGTCGATTCATTTTCTGTCAATCCATTAATCGATGACTTGACTAAATGTTGCAACTCTAAATTCAATCTTATTCACTTGACACTCTTGACAGTTGTCTCTCAACAAAGGATAACTCATTTCGCATTCATACCTTGGTGTCAGGAAATGAACGATCACACAATTAATCTCTTCTGTCCTGTCGGTTACAAATATAAAGTAAATGTATTCGTTTTTATCTCTGTGGATCTATCAATAGGCACATAAGTGATGATATTGTCCTATATCTGCTGCCAGCCTTGTTTAAAGCTGCTATAATCCATATTATTTTATATACAATGGATAAAATGACTATGTGTAATGTGAAAGAGGTTGCTCATAGTGACAAACCCAAAAAGAATGATCACTTGACTCTGCAGTTCCCCTCAGCACTACAGAGCATTTTAGCATCTTTCAGCTCATTGTTTTGATTTTCCGGCCAGCAACTTTACTGTTCTGGTTAAGTCTCAGCACTCTTAGCGTCATTTCTAGCCACATTTTCAATGAAGAAGCTCTGAAAACCAACTCAACCAACTCATTACCTGCCCTGCATCAAAAGGCAGACAGCCAAAGTTCGCAACTAGCTGGTTTCTGATTTGTTGCAGAGAAGATGGCACGTTTAAAGTAAAGCATAATAGATAAAGTATAAGAATAGTTGTGCAACAACAACGATGAAAGGGGTCACACTTTTCCATATTAATTTTTCACTACCATAAAACATTACAACGTAGTCCTATTTGGGTGCCTTTAAGACTCCCCCAGGCCCCTACTGTACATTTTGCAAGGGCCCCAAACTGGTTTCTGGCTCCCAATTAAACAACAGAAGCACCCAGAGCTATTGTAAAACACCCAGGGATGCTGAAATACCTCGAATAAATAGCCCTTGATCTTCTCAGTTAGTAAATAATGAGCGCAGCAAAAGAGCCTCTTTCAAACGTTGACTTGCTACTGTGAGGGCCCTTGCATATGAATCTCAACTTAATCTAATAAACACGTGCTGGTCTTTGATGTAGCCTTACGATGGCAGAGGTTCCCAAATACATTTTTATGATAAAATATAACAGATGTGACATGTTCAAAAGACGAAGACAAAAAAATAATTTTGTGAAACTGTGAACAGCGAACATTGAATGTTGCACATCGGTCTTCACTGAGGAAGATTTCCAGTCAGACGCTTGTTTTAGTCTGAATATTGATCACCCAGTTGGCTGCTGCAGGGACGATGTTCGCTCAGGTTGCAGCACCGGCATCCAAAACCATCTGGTTTTGTCACTCTTGGACACATTCATGGCTCAGCCATTAAACACATCTTACTAGGATATGACTGGAAAAGAAATTAGTCAGAGGACATTGTAGAGGAGTAAAGGAGTGCAGTGTTTGGAAAAGTTTTGGGAGGATTTTTTTCCCTGTGTTAGAACATATCTAGTCTGAGATGGAACATAAGTGTTTATGTGTTTATTTTTCAGTTTCTGTTTATTTTTGCCATATTTCCAGCCTGTCAATGGGCTTCCAGTTCTGTGGATCAATCAAGATCCCAGCTATTATAAACAACAACTATGAGATTGGAACTCATAGTTTCCAACTTGGATCTTTCGTTTTATTTTCTCTGTACTGGGCCATCTCTACTAAAAGCTCTCAAGCTAACTGTGTGTCAGCAAGCTTCACTGGCTCGGTCACTAACAGGACAATACATTTATACAGTATATTCCAAAGACATTTCTCTCTTATGGAACAGTTTACACTCTAACAGACAAGGTTAAATAAAAGTTGTTGGTGCAACACAGCTAATAATTAATAAGAATTTTGGACCCTCCAGCTCTCCGTTCCCTCACAGGTTAGCACTGTCAAGAATTCACCAAAGTCAAACTCAGCGTGAACAATCAGGCGGATTTACTTTACATCCACGAGCCAAATCCACTGGTCACAGCGATTCTATTGGAATGAATGAATTTTGTTATAAATGTGACCGGGACATAAGTCAGAATGAACTGTTTGCTTCCTATTTCAGATATCAGGGTTCTGTCACTTGACATACATGAGTAGAACTCTTTGTAGGGATTGGAATTTGGTGTCCAGGGAACTGCTTCGGGACAAGAATTTGTTACCCAGGGAGCTGAGCTTGTATACGAAAATTAAAAAAGTTACTGAGGATTGAAACTAGAGCTCTCACAAAATGGCTGCACTTTTCCAAGTTTTCTACATTTACTCTGTCATTCAAATCCTTGTTTAAACACTGGCCAGATCAGACAGAGAAGAGAGGCAGTACAGCCAGTCTGTCTCTTTCCCTCCACCTCTCTCGTCTGTCTTTCTCTTTCCTGTTTGTCTGTCTATCTCTGTCTTACCTCCCCCTCCCACCCTCTCTTTTCCCTTCTCTCTCTTCATCCTTCTCTTTAGCTCTCTCCCCCTCTTGACTCACCCAGGCAGAAGACCAGGAATAATAGGAGAGAGGAAAGAAAACTCCACAGCGGCTGAGTGCGTGGGGCCAAGAACCAAGCCCAGTGGCCTTTTTTCTCTCCATTCTATAACCCTCTAATTTAGCATTTATTTTAGGATGAGAGTTTATTGAGCTCAAGTCTCAGTCCAGTGCAAAAAGCCTGGGACTCAGTCACTAAGATATTCACTCACTGCCCTTTCCACTCATCTATGACTTACTCATCAGAAGACAATGGGTTTTAATGCAGTTTATTTCAAGTCATTGTTGTGTTGCAGATCAATCTAAGATAAAAGAATATGGAAACTTTAGGAAAGTAAAGATAAGACAAAGTGTTTCAGAGATAGTTGAATGACTACAAATGAATGTGTACATTCTTCTTGACAGCGAGACAGAACGTATGATTTGATTTTTTATTACCTGAGAGGCAGACAATGTGAGGAAACGGGTGCCAAAGGAGTCTGTTTTGTCTTTATGTGGCATTTTAACAGATGCAGTTAAATGCAGAATTGCAGGAGGCAATGCAGCCTCTGCAAAAATTCCAGTTGCCACACAGCACGGTAAAAATGGGGGAATCTGTTGCAGATCAGCAAGCTCACCTGGTTTCAAAACTATCCAGGTGTCAATGCAACATAACTGCATGTGAAGGTGCAAAGAACGGGAAGAAAAATGACAGTTCTTGGTCTTAATGACAGCATAGGGCTTCAGTGGTAATGCCCTGAGCCCTTACTGTTACTTAAGATGAATAATGGGAGGAAGCATTATGTGAGCTGTCAGCATGGGATTATAACTTTACATTCACTGGCACCCAGGCAAAAGTCAGAAGATAACTAGTAGTCAGTAGTTTCTGTCATGAAAAGTGCTGCCTCTTTTGGAAAGCTACCAGAATTGTGAATGGAGACTTAACATGATTCACAAGGTAATACCTGGACCAGTTATCACATTCACACACTCAACTACACCATGTACTTTAGCCGTAAATCTAAATGAAATGCTAGCAAATGCTTACATGTGGGTGTCCATCAGGGTGCAATATGCATCATCTTTCACTGTTCACTTTTTAGCCACGCTAGCAGCATGGCAATGTCGGTCCGCCACTTTGGTCCAGCCTGAAATATCTAGATGGATTATGGACCATGACATTTCATACAGGCATTCATGGTCACCAGGGGATGAATCCCACTGACTCCGGTGATCCTCTCACTTTTCCTCTAGCGCCACCATGAAGTTGACATTGGTGGTTTTGAGTGAAGCACAAACCACAACCAGTAGTGTCTTCTTGACAACTATTGGACTGCCATGAAATATGACACAGACGCTCATGACCTCCTTTAAGATAAATTGGTATAACTTTGGTGACTTTTCATCTAGCGCCACCATCAGGTCAAAGTTTTGGTTTATTACCAAACACCTGCAAAATCACGTTCCAGTCAGCCTCAGCTGTACCTTGTGTTTGCTGCTAATTATCAAAACACTCTAAACTAAGATGCTGAACATGGTAAACATCATACCTGCTTAACATCAGCATGCTAGCATTGTCACTGTGAGCATGTTAGCATGCTGACATTAGCATTCAGCTCAAAGTACTGCTCTGCCTAAGTACAAACCGCTAGCATGGCTGTACCCTCTTGTCAAGTCGCGCTGCTGTGACGCATTTGGTCTTCAAATGCAGCCATCAAATGTTACATAGGGAAAGCTAATTTAAACTTTTCATAAAACAATATATTCCTGAAAGGTTGTCAGGGTTGCTTCACTGTACACACTACCATTAATGTGATAAAATATCATAGTGGAAGTGAACATCCCACAAGTCAAGGCATTCTTGCCCTGTACCTGCTTCCAATGCTCCACATAGTGTAAATGACTAAAATTCAAAATGCCTATATTAAGATAGATCATTTGTATAATTAGCACAGTGCAATCCAAACACACACTCCCTCCAACCCCACCACCATCCCCTCCATACTTCCTCTCACATCTGAAAGCTGTTAGCCCTGCATTTTCAGGGTGACACAAGAGGCAAGCATAAATCTAAACTACTCCTCCTCCTCCTCCTCCTCCTCCTCCTCCTCCAGCAGTGGTGCTTTCTGAACATATGGCTGGCACCAGGATACCTCATCGTGCATGAAGTTTCTTCTCCTGAGGCCTCCATGGTAGAATCTCAACATGGCAAACAATGCATGCAGTGGCAGAAAAAGAGACACTAATGCCATAATAACAGTCAGTCAAGGAAAGCCAAATCTCTTGTTGAACTGGGAACTCAGGTCAAAAGACACAGCTGATAAAATGTTATCAGAAATTTGACTTGAACTAGGTAAGAGGGAAATAATCTGGACTTGACTTGAAGATGTGTTATACATAGGCCAGGATGACTCCTACTACTGCAAGCAAATACACACTATCAAAAAAGGAAGGCAAGGCACAGAGAAAGGAAGTAAAAGATGCTATCAGAATGTCTGATCAGAATATGTTTACTTGACCAAAAGTAATGGCATTCTCAAAGCCTCAACTGAGACTGAATATCAAAAAATCTTCACCATGTCTGAGCAACATGTAAAACACTGACACAACTTTTGATGTAGATTGTTGTGAACTATAATAACTAAGCAATTGTAGCCTTTTTGTGTATACCTAGGACAAAGACGTCTGCCAGCAACAACTTTGTTTTCTCAAAGACCTCTTTGCAAAGTCAAAACAATCGCAGAGGGAAAGAGAGAGAAAGCATTTAACGTGGCAACTTTACTCACATCCTCCCCACGAAAAGAGGAGGTGAAAATAAGGGCGGAAGAAGAGCAAGGAGGAGAAGACGCCGGCTGTGGCCATTTAAATGGCTCAAGTCGTGTACACTCCCTCTGCTAAACAGTGGGTTAAGAGAAGTCAGTTTTGCCCATGCAGGATGATAGGGGAGGGAAAACAGACCACACTGCATTCTTCTGGATTGAGGTCACTTTTTTCTTCTCAACCATTCTGAAGTACTCAGCACACTTTGGGCTGGACTGCGAGCTCGATCTAATGGAGCACTGAGAGATCTACTGCACATGCTCAGAAGTGACATTGCCTACTGGTGTTTCCTCTTTCCAAAAGCATTAGAGAGGAAGAATTAATTAAGAGGATAAAATTGGTGCTACAGTAGTCTTTAGGAAACCCAATTACAGACTCCAAGCATCCATCATCTTTTCAGACTGTGAGGGAAAGAAAAGGGTGGAATATTGTAATTTTTTGGATGTTTCTGAGGAATTTTACTACCCTTTTTCCACCCTACCTAGAGTCTGAAAAACCAGTGGATGCCCTTCTAATGTGTCAGCCTGCAGTTGGTTTGCTGAATGGTGACTCTGCTAGATGCTAGTAGATGAATTTACCATTTAACTTCTTCAGAGACCAATGGCTGCTGTAACTATACTACATGCTATAATTTATGTATTTATGATATAGCTACCTTCACTATTGTAAAAAAAGAAATTTGGTCATATTAAACTTCTCACCCATTCCTTTTTACATACATGGCACACAGCCATGTGAATAAGCATAATTCAAAAAATAAGGTCTAAATGTAACACAACTGAACACTTACTTGCCTACAAGGATGTACTTTACTTGTGTTATACATAAGAATTCAACTGAATAATGCTAGGATGCATTGAATTACAATTTGTCAATATCTGTCAGAGAAGATTTTGCAGCGGAAGAGGCCGGATGCTTTGATAAGAAGAGATACTGTAATTATTATAAAATCCCATTATGTAAAGATTATAATATCACGGTAAAATGTAAGCTGGGACCTAGTCAGAAGCCAACAAGTCCTCAAAACTAAACGACAAAATACGTTGTTTGTCATCGTTTTCCAAACTAACTGTATGAGCATTATCTGATCTGTCCGCAGGAAAACCAGTCACATGGTTTGTTGACCCATCCGTTCACCCTAATCTCCTCCCAACGACATTTATGTCACACTATTTTATTTGACCCTTTTAGATCCCATACCATTGACAGGTAAGGATTGGTAAGACTTTGACTAGCCTGGGCACCTCAACCTTATAAAAACACAGTTTTTCTCACACAAATAAAACAAACAAACGCGCAGAGTGTCGTTTACCTCAGCACATCATTCCTGTGGTTTCCTGCTTGGTCCTGGAGGGAGTCCTACAAATCCAAGCTAGGAGGCATCCTTTCATCCTTCTCTGCCATGTGCTGATGTAATGTCAAGCACTGGGATCTGGGGGCCTTGAGAAAACAACATTGGCAGAATGTGAAGAGAGGCATTTTGCCCTTCACTGAAAGAAGAGCAACATGTTGTCATAAGGTAAACACGGATTCACAGCCTTGTAAAAGGATGAGACACATGTTCCATTAGAATCACAGCATACAAGACATGTAGATACTGAGATCATAAGGAAGTCTTTAGTTATACCCTATACCCTCTAGTCAACAGTTTCCATTTTTTCATCTAATGTGTGATAAAGTGTGTATGAAACTGGTTGAACTTTTGCAGAAGCTTGCAGCATTTGTTTTCCTCCATATGATTAAACTTACTTGTGGTACCATCACATATGGTGCACAGATGAATATTACTGGTAGTCTGGTCAGGCCTCCTCAAGAATGAGGTGCAGCAAAGAGAACAGTAAAACATAAGGAAGCCTTTTTTTGTTTTTTTTGTTTTTTTTCCATCATCGCACTTATAACACAACACAATGCTAACGTGTGAGAGGTCAAAAACGTCAAATATGGAGAAAGGAAGACTCTGCACACTTACTTACTAAACACACAGATATGAAACCGATGTCAACTAAACACAACCAGGAGCAGTGTCTTTACTTTCACGTTACTAAATGCAAAGGTGAAGTTCACATTGATCTTCTCTTCTAACTCTCTGTAAGGCAGCAAATAAGTGTATTTCTCCAAATGTCAGACTATTTCTTTAGAAACAAAAAGGGATGGCTCTGCACACGTCCAATGCAAGTATTGTTATTATCATTATTATTAATAAAGCCATGTATGACAGCCTGCCCTGATGAAGGTCTGGAGCCTGAATACTTGGCTTTTATATTGATTACTTGTAGAGTTGAAGAGTTAGATTTGAACTGTGAACTGTGAACTGGTCCTGGTCAGTGGTGGAAGAAGTACTGTGATATTTTACTTAAGTAAAAGTAGCAATACCACAATGTAGAAATACTGTTACAAGTAAAAGTAAAAAAGTATTAGCATCAAAATATACTTAAAGTATCAAAAGTACACATTATGCAGAATGGCCCGTTTAATGCATATTATATTACTGAATTATAATTACTGATAGATTAATGTGTACATCACTTTAATGTTGCAGTTTGCAAAATGCACTTTATTTACTGCTGAGTAGCTTGTGAATTTTCCCCCAGGGATCAATAAAGTCTTATCTTATCTTAACCTATAATAATACACCACAATTTATTTGTTGATTATATTTATATCATTAATCCTAATCTGCAAAGTATGTAGTAACTGATGTTATTAAATAAATGTAGTGGAGTAAAAAGTACAATATTAGCCTCTGAATTGTAGTGGAGTAGAAGTATAAAGTGACAGAAAATGGAAACACTCGTGTAAAGTACAAGTACCTAAAATTGTACTGAAGTACATTAGGCTACTTGAGTAAGTGTACTGACTTACTTCCCCCCACTGGTCCTGGTTGTGTTTAGCCTAGTTTAGCATAAAGAGTGATGGCAGGTGGAAACAGTAACACTAAGCCTAACTGCCCCAAAACGGTCTTACTTAACATAACATGTTGTATCGTGTTAGCCGCAAGCAACGTGTAATTTGCAACATGCTAGCTAGCAAGATACAACATTAATTAGCTAGCGCGCCAACCTTAGCTAGTAAGCTAGCCACCGATACATCCAAAAGTCACCTGAGTACCTAACCTTACCTGTTAACTTCACAGTGAGGCTTTCACAGATGCTGCCTGCAGTCACGCCCGGCGGTTGTTGGTCAGTAAACAAGTGAAGACCAACCTGCCACTTTTTCTATTTCTACATATGTGTAAATGAGACCGCTTCGGCAGAGCTTGGCTAGTTGTTTCCCCCTGCTTCCAGCGTTTGTACAAAGCTGGGCTATATACAGAATGTCAAAGAGCTCTGGGCCAAGATCAAAATGAGAACAATCTCAAATAAATAACATATAAATAACAATGGAACGCAATACCCAAGTTAAATGCAGTGGGCCTAGTATTAAACAGTATTTACAGTGTCAACGATATGCAATTATTCAACAGAGACTGAAGTCTTTAATGAAGTTGCCATTTTTTTTTCTTCTTCTTCTATCTCATTAATAATTGACCCTGTGCTAGTGAGATGTTTGACACGATGAGGATTAAATGACTGTCTAGTTGAGTGCGAGTGAATTAGAGTGTGAATTAGTTTGAAGGTAAGTATCTTATAAAAATAAAAAAGTATCATTACAAATATCATACATTTTACGATTCTTAAGTTTCTGAAATAAAGGACTGCATGGGGTGCAGGGATCTGAATGCCATTATGTAGGTTTTCAGCTACAAGGGTGCTAATATTGTCACAGATAACAATGAATGCCATAAAGTTTTGACTTTATGTTATTGAGACACTAACATATACAGTATTTTATCAATTGTGTGGAAACCTTGTGCTATATAAAAGTTAAAAGTCTTGCAATTGCATTACAGCTTAACAAAATGTGATCAAAACATGTGTTTTCACATTATCTGTGGTATGTAGGAGGTGAATGCTATCCACCACAAAGAAACTTGCTTGTGACATTGACGGATTGGTTTCTTTCTACTTTTCCGCTGTTATCCAAAAGAACAAATATCCAGAGATTGGACAGCACCGCAGCCAGTTAGACTAATGGCTGTAACTTCGGCTCGTCTGCACCGGGGAAAGTTATTGAGAGAGAAAATCCTACAAGATGCAGACTGCCAAGGCTGTGATAACATGACAGCTTGTACTTTACTTTCTCCCAGTAAAAACCTGGGACAGATAGTACAGGCCTATCATTTACTCACCATGCAATCAAAATAATGAACAGGTTTTATTAATATTCATCCACATACTCCAAAAATATAGATGACCAGAAGTCATCTCAATGCAAGACTCACAACACTTCCAACACTTCCACTGCAAAGATCAAGAATGTATTCAAATATTAGGTAATAAGAGATTCCTGTGCTTAACAAATGTGCCCAGAATATCATTGTCTTAGCAGTGTAAAACCTGGGATGTTGTTCATTTTCATTTCTGTGGCTGAGGGGAGAGTATGAGTCATCCGACAGATGGGAATTTTTTCCCTACATAGTTACTGGCTTCCCCATTTCCATTTCCAGGCTGCCTTAATTTGAGGTTACCTGCTGTCTATTCTGCCTCTTTTTCTCTATGTGTTGGTTCTCTCAAAGTAATGAATACTAAAAATCCCTCTTTTGCTTTTGATCCATTTGGGAACTTAATACCTCCTCCTACTCAGTTATACTCGTCTTCCTCTCCTTGCTTCTCTTTGTTTGTCTCTCTTGCTCTGTCTTTTTCTTATTCCTCTCTTCTACTCAGCTGTACCTCCTACTTTCCCCTCGTTTTCCTCACATGTGAACATCTCTGTAGGCCGCAGCATATATGAGTGCTTGCAGAGGGGCGGCAGGCAGCTTGAGTAACGACATTTCCAGACGGGATCTCTGAGCTCATTTCCCCCCAATCATTCCTCGCAAACTAGCTTTGCGACAGAGTCAGACTTTAGCCTCAAATCATGGTTCTTAGACACTATTTATAATTTAAAAGTTTACAGCTGGTGGTACAGAGGAGAAATAATATAACATAGTGAGTATTGTGAGGGTGACTACAGAAGGAGCTGAGAATTCTTTATAAAGTGGCAGATCTTAAAACAACTTACGCCTTTATTAGACATACTGATGTGCTCTTCAGATAATGCAAAGGAGCAAAAGAGAAAACTAGGGATAAAAGGACAAGTCAGTGTAGTTAAAGCACTGACTAACTTTCCCAGATGTTGGGGAAGACCAGCGTCAAACCACCCTGAAGAGACTGCAGGTCAACTGGAAACTATACGTTCAGGGAGAAATGGGAAGAAAACTATAACTGCAGACACTCAAGCATCACTTTAGATGCATTTCTCTTCAAAATGCATCATTAAACACGTCAAAGTGAAAGGTTACAATACCACACATTTCAAAAGTTTTAAAAGGAATTTGGAGTTGATTATTCAAAATAGTTCCTGACGTATGTATCTCATTTGGAGACACACACATAAACTTGTGTCACTTTTTCCTTTTTTGTGTGCCTCCCATCCAGAATAGAATATTCCATCCCAACATCACTGTGCTAACTCCCCCCTCTCTCTCTGCGTTGTAACAGGCTCTCCCACATTTTGAACACATTTTGTGGCAGAGAAATATGACACCCACACCCACAGTGGGGCCTACGTTGTGCTAGCATGTACATAAACGTCGTCAGATGAGGGGACACTTTGAGGGTCTGAGGACAAGTCTTTTGTTCTGGAGCTTGCGCACATCATCTTTGGACATATTTTCCACAAAATCTCACCTGGGACAGTTAGCAGTGCGTTGCTGGTGAACAGACAATACTTTTTTAAATATAAAAGGATTTAGCTTTTGCTTTTGAATAAACTAACTGAAGTGAAGGCTGTCTGCTCCAAAGGGTTTACTTTATGAGATACTAAGGGCTGCCCTTCAGATAAACGTCTCGCTGTCCAGTATGCTGTCTCTGCCTTTCCCTGTTTTTAATAGTGCCACGCTCGCCAGCAGTCTTGCACATTATCTGAAGTCAGGGAAGGATCCAGTAATATTTTCCATCAACTCTCTGTGTCTGACTGGATGTCTGCGCTGGTGGGAGAAAGGAGAGCAGGCAGGGAAAAAAGAGGGAGGGAGGGAGAGATGGAGAGCTGGAGTTTGGATGGGGGCTGGGACAGTGGAGGAATCCAGATGCAGAGACAAGAAGAAAACCAGACCAAGAAACAGGGGGGAAAGGCCTTTGCTGAGATTTGTGTTCTGTGAGAGAAACAAAGCCAGCAGATACCTGTGTAGCACATCCCACATCAAATCCTGAAAAACCTTTATACTGTGTGGGTATAAAGAGGAAACCAGTAATCTGATCTTTTAATCAAAAGATTTAACGTTAAGCTGTCATTGGATAGGTACCATGATGGTGCAGGCTTTGGGTTTTTAGTTTTGGGCTCTCCACCATTTTCTCTCACGCCCCAAATGGGAAGTGATGTGTCATGATGGGTGGAGCTCATGAGAGGTTGGATTTATTAGGCAGCTGAGCTCTAGTTTCAAAAACAGTTTGAATGATTTAAATATTAAATCATTTATACAGACTTGTTCTTACATTATTTTATTAGTGATGATTACATGCAAATGGCAGATTTATAAATGATTGTTGTACGAGTATGTGTAAATTGACGACACTGGCTTGGTCATTCATAAATCATATCCAATGTCAAATGATAATTTTGCTAGTGTCCTACACAGGTTATGCAAGTCATTTAATAATTCTAATAATAATCCTAATACTACTACTATCATTGCTACTAATGATAATATCCTAATGTAAAATCCTGTAATTACAAAGACACAGCTTGTGCATTGGAAAAATTGACTGAACCAAGAATTTTGTCCTGTAGGAGCCCATTTTCTAAAGTTGCACCTAATATTTGACAAAATAATCTTAACTAGCTTAACAAGTTAAACTACAGTAACCTCTGGTGATTCGTCAAACACTGTATATACATTGATACAGTAGCATATATTCCGACCGTCCCATCGC
This sequence comes from Maccullochella peelii, assembly GCA_002120245.1. Lineage (NCBI taxonomy): Eukaryota > Metazoa > Chordata > Actinopteri > Centrarchiformes > Percichthyidae > Maccullochella > Maccullochella peelii. Next base: position 20,352 of record LKNJ01002538.1, read on the forward strand.
CTGCAGAAGATGGCTGTCCTGAATGTAAATGACTACTGTAGCGGTGAGAGTGGTGCTCAGCCAGCAAGCACTAACCCCAGCCTGGACACTAAAAAGACAAAAGTCAGGCCTTTATGCGATGATTGCAGTTCACATAGTGCTCCAGAAACAGTCACAAGTGGTCTCAAGCATTCACCCTGTAATTGAGCATTTACCCATAACGCCGCGTGGACATCTATCTTTTTTTCTCCTTCAACTGATGCTACTGCTTTGAATGAACTTGCAGAGTCTGGGCCAGAGCTGGAAGGTTTATTTTCACGGAGGTGACTGATGTAGTCACACTAGTTATTTGCTCGTCTGTACACGTACACGGCAGACTCAAGCTGCCCTTACTGTCATGGAGGATCTCTGCTGGAGACCTGAAGTTTACAAAGGAGTTGACCCATATCAGGTTTATTAAATGGGCTACAGTAGTGCCAAGTCTTACCTTGGCATCATCATCATCATCATCTATAACCCTACCCTCCATATGGCATCTACAAACTGATTGCCACTTACTGTATCTACTAGGCTGTGTCCGGAATAGCTCACATTTCACTATAAAGTACACTATATTGTGTGTTTTCCATTTTGCAGAGTTGTCCAAAGGGCTAGTGAGAATTATGATACCCTATATAGTGGACTCAAACTATCCTACAATGCATCCTCACAAGTAGTGTACAATTTATGGTACCGAACTGAGAGCTAACTCCCATCGTGAATTGCACAGACAAGGGGAAAAAGACATTTTATGGCTACCGGTTGAAAGGAATGACCTAAGTAGTGTCTGAAATTTCTTTTTCGCTATCTGACACACTAATCATCTACGTAGAATTCCCTATATAGTAAATACTGAGTGATTTCAGATCCTGCTATTAGGGGTGGGTGATGCCACAAAATTTGGTTTCAAACCAATACCAATTAATACCACGGCCATACCAATACCTTTTATGACAGTATTTAAAGCGGCTCCCTCGTTTCCTGTCATCTCCCTACCGGTGCTATCCAATAGAGGCATGAAATGCTTTAAAAAAGTGGTTAATGGACTATAATTTAGGGAAGAGCCATGTCATGATTTATGAGGTGAATGCATCATTGATCTACTTCTACATTTTGACCAAGCAATTTGCCACTCATTAAGATTTTTATAATTGTCCCTTAATTTCTTAATCACATGCATGTTAAAACACAAGGCAGTTTTTTTTTTGTGGTAAACAACAAAGGTTTGTTGTGTGAATTCTCTGAACTAATGAGGCTGTGCATCACGAAGAAGATTGTCGAGAGCACAAACTCTAAACTAGAACTGATATCAGTAGTATTGATAACTTAGGTATCTAACCACTGGTCCTTGTTTGTTTATACTATACAAAAAAGTTTTACAGTTTGCGGAATGTAGTTGAGCACCTCTGGTTTGTGCCAGCTTTTAGTCACTTATTCTGCATGAAAACGAAAGAGAAGATTATTTACTAAATGTGCATGTATAATTTTGGAAAACTGTTAAGATAAACAATATTACAGTTTGGTAGTGCACTCGATAACAGCCATTTAGAATTTAAAGATGTACTGTACAGTGACTGACTTTATTTGCGATACTGTACAATTTTCCTCATCATACCCTGTAATTTGTCTGAGGCAGGTGGACCTACAATGGGCTTCTATGTACACAAAGCATGAAATGTCTGCAAAACCCCGTAATTGAAAATAATTGAAAAACATCGTAATGGCCTGGAACAAAGGGTTAACAGCAAGTAATAGTGGCCTTATCGCAAAATGCCACTGAGATAGTGAGTCAAAGGAGACATTATAGTTTTAAAAAAGCAAAAAACAAATAGGCTAAATGCCCCTCAGCACCTTAAATAAGGTGGAAGAAAGTGGGTCTCCAGGCACTAAGTGATAGAAACAAGTGAGAGAGGGAGACAGAGAGGGTTTGGCTTTGTTAGATGTTGGAGCAGCAAGGGCTCAGAGACTTACAAGTAGAAACACGTGGACAAGGCCAGGCAGATGCTACGTGTTGCTGGCTACAGCTCAGAGGCTTGCTGGGGAATGCACAGTTTAGGCCTTTTACTGTGCAAGCTCTGCCTAGTTTTAATGCTGCATGTAAACCTCCTCATGCAAAGATGTCCTCTCCAAAATGTGAGGTTAATTGATTTACTGCTCAAGTAAAGTGATCCAATTAGAGTTCCTACAGCTCCATTAGCATCAATACAGGACATGTTTCAAATAAGATCTGCAAGAGTTAACCCCTCCTGATGTTCTGCACCACTTTTAACAAACACAGCATCAAACAGCTATAGCTTCCGTTCAATAAATGCTTCTCCCAAGGAGGCCTGTCAGGTTTCATTGTAGAAAAAACACACACTATTCTCACTAACAGGACAAGAGTCATGAAAAATCTGGAGAAGTAGCTCTGAAGACACCTTTTCCCACAACCTGTTACATCTTAGGCTCATGTACTTCCACAAGCTGACAATGACAAACTTGGAATTTCCTCCCCCAAGTTGGCAAAGCTTGGTGGCTCCAATTCAATTATTTTCATACTCCTTCTTTGTCTGACACGGGTGGATTTGTAGTGATTACCTACGCTGGCAATGCTGAACGTTGTAGATTGTTCCAGATTTCCTTGGCTGAAGAACCTGACAGCAAAAGTTTCTTTGCTAAAATATGCTAAATATATTGTCCACCAGTTAGAAAACATGCCGCTCCAAGCTACAATGGTAGGATATTTGAATGCAGCTGAAACTCCATAAACTCATTCTGAGGGATTCCACCCAAACCACCAGTCTGAACTCTGAGAGACTCGCCACAAAAAAATATATTATAGATTGCAGCAACTCCAAACACCAGAAAATTACCAGTTCTATTTTAACACTGTCCTGTGAGCTTCAGCTTCATTTCACTCATGGAAAGTCACTCAGAAAGTACTGCTTAAAAGACTTCCACCTATTCATCTAGTGATCAAACATTTATTTTAACTGCATTTTACACATTCAGTACACGGATGCAAGAAAAAGAATAAAACCAAAAGGTGTTTTTTTAAGTTAAAATCACAGAGACAGCACACAGGCACAGGTCTTATCAAATGGCTTTCCTCTCAGATAAACAGCAGGACTCTGCAAAACAGGACTTCCCTGTTTCCATTTCATTCAAAACACCCTGAAACCGGTGATATTCTGTAACTTTAACAATTCCCCTCTCATCCTTCTTTTCCTATCCAAAAAAAAGTCACTCAAATGGGTGTGTCTTACGTTGAAGCTTCCTCGTCGTGCACTTGTGGCAGTTTAAATCACTTTACTGTTGCATTATGAATGTGCTGCAAACAATGGCTTAAAACTTTCTCCTTCACTGCATCACTGCAACAGCCATCATTGCCACACTCTCCTTATCTAACTATTTCAAAATTCAATCATTCAATTCAACCAGCAAGACAATCAGTATTTTTTTTATTAATCAACAAAGACCAAGCAGAAAATATTTGAAATTGTCAAAAAGACAAGCCTGAAGTTATTTGAAAGGAAGGATGGAAGAAGCTACACTTGGAAAGAAGTCTTCTTCTATTTCTATATTATAATTTATTCATCCATAAAGGACAGGTTGGTTGCTCCTGCAGAGTTTTATTTTAATTTACAATATCTGAAAATATGTAATTTATATAGGTCACATAGCAGCATCTCCATGCTCAAGAAAGGTGATGTAAACTTCCTGCAGACTGCAATGGATGTACACATAAGGTGTAGCCTACCGTAACACCTTGCAGACAATAGGGAGAAAAAAAACCTACTACTATTGGTTTTTTAAAAATGTTTTTATATCTAATTTATTTTTTGCCCATTGTATCTCTATCTTCTCTTCCAAATAGTTTCAGTTTTGCCTTGTTTGCTAGTAACATTTCGTACATTTTCTTTATGGTCTTTTTGATTCTTTGTTGATCCAGCTAGTGTGAAGTAGCCTAGCTAGTAGCAACTGCATTTTTTTTGGCAAATCACAGGACAATCATGGGCTATATTAACACTTTCATTTCAAGACAATGTAAGTTAGTGATCACAGGGAGAAGTCATATTGTTTTTAAATACTCTTCATTTTCTTTTCTCAAAATGGATACCAGGTCTGTTTCAGAATTAAAACATCCCCCTGAACCCTTTGTGCTCACATACACAAAGGTCAGTTGTGCTTGTGATAAATGTCTGCTAAATGTCTAATATTCATATTCTTCATCGATTCCAACCATTGAAAACAGGACAGGATCTTGGGGTTGAATGTCAAAAAATGAAGACAATGGCAAAGAGTAAATGAAAGGTCAAACTGGGCCATGCTGTAGTTGTCGAAGCTGCAACGTGTCCACAGTGTAACCAGACTGCTTTGTGGATCTGCCAAATTTTCTTCTCTCTCCCTCCCTCCCTGTCTCTAACATCATGGGATGGCCATGCCTCTTTTGGAAAAGTTGTTGTACATGTTTCAAAACCCTGTTCATTTTGCTTCTGGATTACAAAGACAAAAGCTCTATTATTGGTATTGTTATTATTTTGCTTGTATGAGGGAGTAAGAGGAAGGGTTCAGATGCATAATAATGAGGGGAAACATAAAAAGTTCATAATGACTTCAGATTAACAATTACCTAAAAGTATGTAAAAAACTGTAATTAGATACAACGTGTGTGCAAGTTATATTTAATACTTAATACATTTCTTCTGTACATACAGTATGCTGCTGTAAAACTGCAGTTCCTTGCAGGTGCTTAATACTCAGAAGGGGTATAGGCCCAGAAAAAAAAAAATAATAATAATTTCAGAGTTTTAATACCTAGATAATAACATGAGCAGGACTCCATCTCAAGAATGTCTGTAAGGGACAAAAGCTCTTAATTACTTGTACATAGAATCCTCAAATAATCTCCATCTGGTTTGCTCTCCGTGCGTAAATTGCGCACGCTTCACTTTAAGTGATGCTACCTGTTTCTACCTGTATCGAAAGACATCATTCTGAACCCTTTCTATATTTTTTTTAAGAAACTGAGCCCAAGTTATCATAAAACAAAGGCATTTAAATAGAAAACAGTCCCCAGCTGCTCTGCATATCCTTACTAAACTGGGCCCTAATGAAGTCTTATCTGCAAATGATCTGTTCTATTAATAAAATCATCCAGTGTCCAGACGATTAAAAATCAGCTCAGCGACAGAGTGTCTCGGGTTGGATGCCGAAAAGACAAAACACCCCAACAAAAGCCTCAATTAGGAAAGTCCACGGAGAAGCAGAGGATGATAAAACACGTCTGAACAGTGGAGAGACGTCGAGTAAATGATGAGTGTCCTCATCATCCACGTTTAAGCTGAAACGTGAACTTGTTTGACATGGTTTAAGACGGCCCCTCTCTCTGATGAAGGAGGGACCCTGTGACTTGAACATGTACAAGTTATGTGGTGCGTACAGGACCTCCCCAAAAGTTTTGGCATATAAAAGCCAAACTAACTCATTTGTTTAGGCAGTAGGGAGTTTCTGCTAGGGTCTGGATTGGAGTTGTACACAGACCGGACCCTACCGTGTATGAGTGGTGTCTGAGGAGAAAAACAGGATTCCCCCTTGCCGCAAAGAATCTACATGTCTAATATTTAGACATGTTCAGCTTTGTGGATATTCGGTTAGCGCTGTTGCTCAGCGCAGCAGTGCTTTTGGTCAGAGGTCAAGGCGATGATGATAGTAAGTATCACTTTCAAACATTGATTTGAGTTGTTTTGGGACTGTTTGGGACCCTCAGGCTGTGGATAGCCCGCAAGGATGCTGAGCAGTTTGCTGGAACTGATCGCCCTCTGCGGGATACCTGACTCCAGAAATGGTGAAAGTTGTTACACGGTGGGGCGTTTTGATGGTGTTTTTTGAGATCTGGAGGCGAATAGGAATTTATAGAACTTTTCTTTATTGTTTGCTGCTGCGTGCAGATACATGCTCGCTGCGCGTCTGCCTGCTGGAGCGCAAACCTGAGGGGAGCAGCTGCACTATCTCTGATGCCCAGTGACAGGACATTTGGGTTCAAAGGGAGTTGAAGCAGAGCATAAAGAAATTTGAAAATGGCAAATCCATTTGATGAAATCTTAATTATATTTAGTTTGGAAAGTAGTTTTCACCAGTTTTAGAAAAAAAAAAAAAATACACCCAGTTCACAATTATGTGCCAAAGTCTGTAAATTCTATCACACACAGAAGTTTTAACAGTAATGCATCTAAAGTGTGCAGACAAAGTTTGTTGGGGAACCAAACATGAAAAAAGTTTGATAAAGAGAGATTTTCAGCCGTTATAAAGTTAAACTTGTGCACTTAAGATTCATAAGAATGTCACACTGAATTAAACAAAATTTCCATCCAGTTTGTGTAAAACTGCGCTTGGGTTAGCTGAAAAAAGGACAATGGAAAAATCGCTTGAGTCTGACGTCTACTGTAAAATAGTCTAGACATCAATTTATCATCATACAGAAGAGGGTGCGGAAGGTCTCATTTTGTGGGTTAACAGCGCCTCTCAGTGGAAAATACTGGAATTGTGCATCCACCCATCCTCCAAACCTCGGTCCTCCCACCTCCAAGGCCCATCCACACACCCAGAAGCCTGAAATGTGATGAGGCCCAGAGTAAAGAGTTTTTGAGGAGGAAACCTAGAACTACATCAGAAATGTTGGATAGCTACATAAGGCCTGTATTCTAACATTTGCCAGGCCCAAATAACTTAAACCTTCTGTAGGCAGGCACTGATGTTATACTTCATTAGAAGCTCTATTCCTGCTCACAAATCAGTCACTTAACACTAGAAAAGCCCTAATCTAGCTAGAATGGCACAGATGGAAAAAGGAATCTAAAAATAACGGAGCTGATTAGTTTACAGTCTCGAAATTTAATGAACAATAGAGGTCTGCATGGGGAAACTGCCAAGTCATTATTTTACTGAATGTTATGCTGTTTTTGCAAGCAGAGTCTGGTGTCTGATCTAAGCCTATTGGGCGTGTCTGGTTCCCATATGATGCACACCTGTGTAGGTGTAGCCAAGGCTCAACTAAATTTTACCAGCTCATTGTACAGAATTCAGTTGACTAACGCCAAACCTAATTTTTGGGCATTATTTTAAGAAGATGTTCACTCTCTTTTTGGATATTTGATCTCACTTAATTTGACCAAACTCACCAAGGCTTTCTCCTCTCAGGCACATTCGGCAGCTGCACATTAGATGGACAGTTGTACAACGATAAGGATGTATGGAAACCAGAGCCCTGCCAGATCTGCGTCTGCGACAGTGGAACCATCATGTGTGACGAGGTGATCTGTGAGGACACATCCGACTGCGCCGATCCCATCATCCCAGAGGGAGAGTGCTGCCCTGTCTGTCCAGATGCTGATGGTACTCCCAACTTCATCCTCCTCACCAATTTTGTGGTTAATTAGCTTTGTGGCGCCACCTAGTGCCTTCCACCTCTGGCCACACATGGACTTGAGGCCCTAAGCCTGCCTGCTTTCCTGAGGATTATGATTCAGAAAAGAATCGCTTTGGATTTATCTTTGGTTCATTTCATTTTCAATATTGCATTCTTTAAACGATGGATTATATCTGCCCTTTGGCGAAGTCTGGCAATGAATATGTAATTTCCCAACATGCCTACCTGTGCAATGATACTGCAGGGTGCTACACATGTCACGTCCCCCAAAACAACATTTACAACAAAATTTCACTACAGATAATATTTAGAATCAAATTAATATGCTTTTGATTCAGTAATTCAATGAAAAACTGTATTTCATGCTTTAATCAGCACTGACTCCCAGCTTGGACCAGATAGTTGTGACTTGTAGCTTATTGCTAGGGTTAACCTAAACACTTAACATTATTTTGTAATTGTCCAAAGTTATGAATGTGTCTCTTGTAAATGTTCAAGAGGTGTTGACATTTTCTTTTTCTCCGTTGGTTCTGTAGGACCCCAGGTTCCAGGAGAGCCTGAGGTATTTTGCCTTTTATCTTAACCCAAACCTCATATTGGTCTCTTTTTGGAGATGCTGGCATGGCCCTGTTTAGTTTGTCATTATGTCTGCTACTATCCTAGATGATGCACTTGTTTTTACAGCCTGGGTGACACATTGCAGCATAGCCTAACTCCCTTTTCCTGTCTATCCATAGCCAACAACGGGAGATGTTGGCCCCAAGGGAGACAGGGTAGGTTCCAGTTCAACTCTCAACATCACTCACACTATTCAAGAGACCTTTTCTGTCCTTCAATGCAAATGACACCTGCGTTTTTATTAAATATAATTGTATATATTTGCTACAAGGACAAATTGACTGTGGTCAAAAATAATGTTTAAGCAACTTTGTCTTTATAAATATTTTTATGATTATTTTCTGTCAGAGACAAGTTAGATACATTTGTCCCAACAACGACACATCAGTGTTTCCCTGTTGTGTTGGTTATTGTGTAGTTTTCATACCAAATTACATTGGCTTCTTCCATTTTAGTAACATTTCAGTACAAATCATGCATCTGCTGCATTGTATGTGGTTGATTATGTTTATTTTCATGAGATTTTTCAATATATTTAAAGGCATAGCTCTTTCTTTGTTATACATTTCACCAGTTACCGACTACAGCTGTGAAAATGTACACAGCGGTGGTATATGTTTGCTGATTGAGTCCCTACAAACTAATCTAAATGCTGGTCAAGCTGCCATGACATAATTGTTGCTGATGACCTTTGATAATTAGGTCACAAGGTCAACAGGTCATCAAAAGTTCAAAGGTCAAACAACGCAAATTGGTTCATTAAACGATAAAGTAATATTAAATAACTGTCAAGTAACAATAGCAAGCAACACAACTTCTTTTGCAAATGTGTGATTCAAAAAAGCAAGTGGAAAAGATGACATCAATATATAAAAATGATAATAAAAAAATATATAGATATATTGAATAAAAAATATGAACAAATCATGTGATATTACAGAATGTACAGTATACAAGTTTCATGTTTACTATTCAAATTTGTCGATATAGATAATTATTTAATAGAAAAGATGGTCTACTTTGTTTGGGCTATGAGCTATACTTCTTCCGGCAAGGCAAGTTAAAAATGAAATGTGTCTGCCTGTCTACTTTTCTGCAGGGTCTTCCTGGTCCTCCTGGCAATGATGGAATCGACGGACAGCCTGGCCTTCCCGGCCCACCCGGCCCCCCTGGGCCCCCTGGCCTTGGCGGAGTAAGTGTCTCCCAGTCATAACATTCAGGAAGTCTGGGATTACGTTTTTTACATGACTCTGATCTGTTCACAAATTAGATACAGCTTAATAACCCATGGTAGTCCAGGTTAAAACATCTGTTTCTCTCTGAGGCTCTATTATTTCCGCTATGATCAATTCCACCAGTGATTCTTCATTTTGCACACACTTAATGAGAAACATCAGCAGGCAGCAGCAGCTAGGAAATCTCCTCCATATTTATTTCATCACTGGGGATGCGGACAGCTCCCTGGTCCTCAGGTTTAGGCCTGGGGAAAAAACAGAATATCTAGCATTGATCTGACCAGTTTATTCAGTCAATGATCTTAATTGACACATGAAAGTTCCACTTATACCATTTTAACATGTTAAAGTTTAACTCAATGTCTGCGCTGCAGGATCAAATATGTCTTTGCTCTTAGAAATTCTTCCTCCTCTGCTGAAATGGAAATCTTCATAATATAGCATGTGATTCAGAGTGACTACGAATTGACATTATGTTAGTGTTGTTTCTCCAAAGCTTAGTGACTAATTCTTTATCTTCTCCCTTTACAGAACTTCTCTCCTCAAATGAGCTATGTTGACCACTCCAAATCCAGCGGCCCACCTGTTCCTGGCCCAATGGTATGAAGGCTTTGCTCTTTCTCAAACTACCTGTATTGCTAAATATGCAAAGAATTCCTGTTCAGACGTTTTGCTTGCAGTGTGGTGTTGCTCATATCACAGACAAATAAAGAGAATCTCATGGCTTTTTTCTCATCTTCATGAACAGGGTCCTATGGGTCCTCGTGGTCCCCCTGGACCTCCTGGCTCCTCTGTAAGTATTCCCTTATCAATTACAGGACAGTTCAGATTCTCATTCTGACAATCAACTTTATGTTCCTCCATATTTCAAAAAGATTTGACCTAGCTAATTATTATATAGCACTGCATCTAAATAATATATAAATGCATAAACATTAAAGAAGATATTGTGTTAATCTGTTGTTCTTGTTGTCCATCAGGGTCCTCAGGGTTTCAATGGCCCCGCTGGAGAGCCTGGTGAGCCTGGAGCTTCTGTGAGTATACAAAATGTTCTACTAAATAAATGTTTCCCTTGTTAAGTTTGGAGGGAAATGCCAGTTTTGTCCACATTAATGAGGCACAGAACTATGCTGTGTGTTCCAGCTCTCATTAACTTTAAACTGAATGAGGAAACCAAGAAGTCTGCATGATTCCATTTTATCCTTTTAACATGTTACTTCCTGTACTCTGTGTCCCACTTCCTGCTGTAATCACTGACCCACTGACACACATCTGCACACACCACTTTTTGTCAGTCATAAATCCCCCCTCAGCCCCCTCTTCTTTCCCTTTAGCGGCAAATATTAATATTTACTTCAAGTAGTCAACATTCATTTGGTCCTAATCCTGTCATTTATTGTGTTTTTTAGGGCGCCATGGGTGCTCGTGGTCCTGCTGGCCCCCCTGGAAAGAACGGAGATGATGTAAGTGATTTATTGATTATTGTCTATCCCTCTTTTTAAGAGGCACTTCTTCGGATGTTGTACAGTTATATTCAACCTAAGGAAAGACATAGATTTAATTGATCCTTCTAACACTTAACAGATATGAACTAATGATTATATTTCCTTCTGTTATCCTTCTGATATATGTCAGAAATCTTACAGTTTGACGTAGTGTAATTTATTTATTGTCTGAAGGATGCATAAATGTGACACCGCCACACTCTGATCAGCACATACTGACCTCCTTCTCTGTGTGTCTTCGACAGGGTGAGCCTGGCAAATCCGGTCGCCCCGGTGAGCGTGGAGCTGCTGGCCCTCAGGTGAGTGGTGCCCACCGAGGGCAAAGGTCAGGAGATGGTCAGCCAAAAATGAATCCTACACTGGCATTTATGTGAAACCTGTTGGTCAGCGTGCGCACAAGGGCACTAAATGATCTGATGATATTTTTTAAATGATCGGCTCATTTTTAAAGCCATTTCAAATCATTTTCCAGTATGTTCAGTAGGTTTATTGCTGAAGCATGTTGTTATTGACATATGTCTTTCCTCCTGCAGGGTGCTCGTGGATTCCCCGGAACTCCTGGACTCCCCGGCATCAAGGGACACAGAGTGAGTTTGGAAGAGCATTGACTACCAAAACCACCGTTTTCGACTGCTGTGATGTTGTAATCAATGAGTTTTGACTGACCTGAGGATGCCGATTGATTTTTGCGCAGGGTTTCAGCGGTCTGGATGGAGCCAAGGGAGACGCTGGACCTGCTGGCCCCAAGGTAGGACAGCAGGATGTACTGATCACCAAAGCAGGGATCTCATCATAAACAGAGCCAAAAATTTCTGTTTGAACAATTGTTGAGCTGATTCTTCCTTCTGTATTTGCCTACAGGGAGAGCCCGGTGCCCCTGGTGAGAACGGTATCCCTGGTGCCATGGTACGTTTTTTGTCTCATCTCAATCAATTTGTTGGCACATACATCACTCGAAAGGCTAGAAGCTGTTTTTGTACTTGTAGTATAGATCAGATGCAAGTCATCTGATTCGTAGCTACAAAAATTAGGGTATGTAAAATGTCCTAGCATTGTCAAGCTAACATTGTTCTGTTTTTTGTCTTGTGTAGGGTGCTCGTGGTCTTCCTGGTGAGAGAGGCCGCCCCGGAGCTCCTGGCCCCGCTGTAAGCACTGCTGCAATGTCTAAAAGTTAGCTCTTAAAGCTCTGACAGCTAGTAAAAAGAAATGCAAAATTTTACTGCAGCGCTATCTAATTAGCGACTTGTTAATGCTTACAGCTGCTAATAATGTTTGATTTGAGTCCACTCCTGCAGATAACCCTTTGATCTAATCTCCTCCTCCTCTGCAGGGTGCTCGTGGTAATGATGGCAACACTGGCCCTGCTGGACCCCCTGTAAGTATTATTTTTTACTAAGGTGCCTTCATTCTACTTGGAAAGTTATGTAAGGTTATGTCACCCATGTAAAATAGTGTGGTGACATCATCTCCTAATGCGATATTGAAGGGTTTGATGCATTGCTCTGCAATTAGCATCCCATCAAATCTATGGATGTCTTTTTGGATGTCTGCTAATATCATGTCTTTATTTTTCAGGGATCTACTGGACCTGCTGGTCCCCCTGGATTCCCCGGTGGTGCCGGCACTAAGGTAAGTCTCCCAATGCATTTTTCATATCCAATAAATTTGACCATAAAAACAGGCTGTCCAGTAGGCTTTGTACTGTACTGAAAACAATATATTTGGCCTGATACTGTATACCCCAGGTGAACACTGTAGCCACCAGATGGCATCAGTAGACCCCTTATGGCACCTGTCTGTTGCCACTCCCCCCCCCCCCCCCCCCCGCTGCCATCAGCAAAGGATCTATTATAATCCCGTAACGCTCACCCATTATGAAGTTACACACACCTGGATTATTTTAAGAACCAGTGGGAGGAGAGTAGAAAAAGCAACCAGTGATGTGACAAATTCAAACTGTTTGAAATGACTCCATAAACACGTGCAATCAACCAATTTAAGATAAGTGTGGGGACTATTTTGTCTCTACTTACACTCTTTATTCATACTTTAAGACCTTCAGAATCTCAGTGCAAGCTGTGATACTGTGAAGAAATAATACACGGTGTTATCTACGGTGATATCTGTGACATCCCTTTTTTGTTTTTACGCACTAGTATCAATAAACTAAGAAAATATTCTACAGTTTAACAGACTTGTTACTTGTTTATTTAATATAAACCATTGTGGTGTTGACATGCCACAATGGACTATTTGTTTATGATTTATAATTTATTTTGGATTCATTAAGACACTTTCAATATTCAAGTTGTAGATTCCTGAGACATTGTTGCTTCCCTTCACAGGGAGAGAGCGGTCCTCAGGGAGGTCGTGGACCTGAGGGACCCCAGGGAGCCCGTGGTGAGCCTGGTAACCCAGGACCTTCTGGACCCGCTGGAGCTGCTGTGAGTAGATACTGGACTTTCCTGTAGACTTTGTTTTTTTTTTTTACACATTGTCAAATCTTTTTCACATGGCAAGGAAAAATAGAAACGCTAAATGCGATTCAAACCGCGCTAAACATTTTCAACATTTTATTTCCTTCCTCTCTCAACAGGGTGCCCCCGGATCTGATGGCTCCGCTGGTGCTAAGGGTTCTCCTGTAAGTATCATACTCACTGATCACATTTAAACTACTTGAATCCTGCACATGAAGTGTTCTGACACCCTGACTCTCTATCCCATAGGGTGCTGCTGGTATTGCTGGTGCTCCCGGTTTCCCCGGTACTCGTGGTCCTGCTGGAGCTCAGGGAGCTGTTGGTGCTCCTGGTCCCAAGGGTAACAATGTGAGTAGACGATTGAATTGTGTGAATTTGGAGTTTTGGTTTCAGCACACATTGTTCTTCAATGTTATAGAGACCCAGGATCATCTGCCAGCCTAAATAAAATGTGTGTGTTTCTGTCAACAGGGTGACCATGGACCCTCTGGACCTAAGGGAGAGCCTGGTTCCAAGGGAGAGCCTGTAAGTTTCAAAACGCATAATACATACATCTTGCCATTGATTTACCATTCTGTGTAACTTCAGGAAATAAGTGTTTCTAACAACCTTGCTTTCTTCTCTAGGGCCCAGCTGGAGTTCAGGGACTTGCTGGCCCCTCTGGTGAGGAGGGAAAGAGAGGTTCTCGTGGAGAGCCCGGTGGTGCTGGACCCCGTGGACCCCCTGGAGAGCGTGTATGTTGCTTCCTCTTTCACATCGACTTCTTTCAGATAGTGTCGTTGCCATTGAGGCGGGGTGGATGATTTAAGCAGGAGAACAAACTGATGTTACATATCCACATCCCACTGTATTTAGATAACCAATACTTTCTCAGCATCACTCACATTAGTGAAGCAACAATCAAATCTCCATGTTAAAATCCTGTAATCTATCTTCCTACAAAGCATTCTGCACATTTACAGTACGTTAAATTCCCAGGGGGATTCACCCCCGGCAGTTTGAGCATTTACACCACAGTTACTGACATGGCTGGTGTGTCTCTTGTTCCATTAGGGTGCCCCTGGTGCTCGTGGTTTCCCTGGTGCTGATGGAGGTGCTGGTGGCAAGGTGAGTTGGTGAATCTACCCAATGAGTCCAACCACGTCAGGAGAAAAGTTGTCAAACTTTGTTTCCAGCTCAGCAAATCCCGATTTCGTTCTACTCGTAATAAGATTTATTTTTTATGTGGAGGGAGTCAAACCTTCCAGTTAACTAAGAGATCATTTAGTTCATAAACTTCATCCACTATCACGACTTGTGGAGACTTCTCCTGACTCTTCTTCACCTGTATGACAGGGAGCCCCTGGCGAGCGTGGTTCCCCTGGCGCAGTGGGACCTCAGGGAGCCACTGGTGAGGCTGGAAACCCCGGTGGTCCTGGCGCACCTGGATCCAAGGTGAGTTCTGCAACATGTTTTTTCCAGTGCAACATTTCTGTGTTTATAAAGCACCACAGAAGCTCTCTTTAATCTTACAGCTAAACACATAACCCTGTGGAATACACTCAATGTATGACTTCTATCTGTTGCTTGTCTTCACACTTACTCTTGTCCCACGTGGCCTTCCCTCCATAGGGTATGACTGGTAGCCCTGGAAGCCCTGGCCCTGATGGCAAAGCTGGACCTTCTGTAAGTTGGATATGTTTTTAATACAATGAAGAAGAACTGCAGCTGTAAACAATCCATTTAATCATGAGTGGAGTCTTTTTTAAGTATTCTCCTGTCCTCTGATGATCTTTAGGGTGCATCTGGACAAGATGGACGCCCCGGACCTCCCGGCCCCGCTGGATCCAGAGGACAGCCTGGAGTTATGGGATTCCCCGGACCCAAGGGAGTCGCTGTGAGTTAACTGCCCCTCTCGTTTTGTTTTGCATTTTTGCGTTTATTTAATCTCTTTATGTATGTCTTTAGTAAATCCCTCAAATACGAGATCAGCGTGAAATCAGTAACATCTCCTTTAGTGTTCAGATGATGTTTTTTAACCTGTAAAAGTAAAATCTGATAGGAATCCTGATCTAAGTGTGGTCTTTGTTCTTTTTTAACAGGGTGAGTCTGGTAAGCCTGGTGAGAGAGGTCCCGCTGGTGCTGGTGGCGCTGTTGTAAGTACCTGTTGTAATATTTTTTAAACTATACAAATCAAACTCTACCGTTGTAAAAGATGTTTTCTATCAAAATGAAAGTGCAAAAGAGCATAAAAACAGTTGATAACTGGTCTGGGTAATGCTTTTGTTCACAGGGTGCTCCTGGCAAAGATGGTGACGTTGGTGCTCCTGGACCTTCTGGCCCTGCTGTATGTATCTCCTCTGTCTTTATTTACATTGACCAATATAATATACAATGAAAGTATCACTGTTTACATATCGGTGGCAAGGTTTCTCATCACTTTGTTTGCTTCTTTGTGTTCAGGGACCTGCTGGAGAGAAGGGAGAGCAGGGACCTGCTGGCTCTCCTGGATTCCAGGTAGGTTTCTAGAGTGTCTCAGCAGCGTCGAGCACTGCCTTTTGTTTTGTTGATATATTTCTGAGCTGTGTCACAATTCTACATGTTAACCCAAATATTCTTTACCTTTCTTCATCGTGCAGGGTCTTCCTGGACCCCAAGGTGCTACTGGTGAGACTGGCAAACCCGGTGAGCAGGTAAGAGTCACAGGGAATTGTACTTGTAAGCACGTGCACGTGTGTTTCATTTAGTGGAAGATAATCAGATATAAAGCACATAAAATCATCATGTACTTTCATGAGTATGTTGAAGTTTCAAGATTTCAGTGGTCTGGTCATCAAGTCTACATGACAACCTACTTCCATCTTCCTCTTTTGTTCAGGGTGGTCCTGGTGAGGTAGGCCCTCATGGCCCATCTGGACCAAGAGTGAGTATCTCCTGCATTTCAGAACTAAAGCATTTTCCTTATCCATGGTGAAGACAGTTCCTCTGGTCTTTAGCTAAAACTGGTTGTGAACTTCTCTCCTTTAGGGTGACAGAGGTTTCCCTGGTGAGCGCGGTTCTCCTGGCGTTGCTGGGCCAACTGGACCCCGCGGTGCTCCTGGCCCCGCTGGTAACGATGGACCTAAGGTAGGTTAAAAAACTGTTAAAGGCGGAGACCTTCTCAAAGACTGATGTTGCAGTTTAGACGGCTATTTATTGAATATTAAATCTCAATTTTCAGTCTATTCCAGTTCTTGAAATGACAAAGACCCAAAAATAATTTACCAAGCAGTTACCTGACATAAACACATACTACTCACAGTTAACAGGTTTTTTATGGTGTTAAGATTCATAACAATGTTAACTGTCAACAAGTGCAAATGTACCAACAGATAAACATTCATCCAGGACCACAAAGAACAGTCCTTTCATGCAAAAGGTGATACTCACTATTAGTCTTACAGTCTGTCTAAAGGAACTTATGTGGTCTGGTGTATGCTGGCAAAACAACCTTATGGATATTAAACACTTCTCATATTCATATCCATACACATTTATAGCTGAGATGGTCAGAAAACATGAATTCAGTGTCCAATATAGACAAACTTATCAATTGACATGAGAATAGAAGACAGATTATCTGTAGGAGCCTGTGTCTATTTTCTGTTTTTGTTGGTATCAGACACATCTGCACTCACCTCACTCTCATTTCATCCTTTACATTTAAAGGGTAGGTTTACTGTTTTTCAACCATTTCCAATCACGAATCTCACCGCTAGCTTTACTTTTGAGTAGCCGACCAATCTGCTGCAGTTCCTCGCTGGGCCTAAACACAGTCCGGCAGGACAGTTGGTACATCCTTTTATTTTACTTTCCACCATGGATGTATTTAATGATTAAAAGCATGGTTTTCCACCCTCCTTTTGCCAGTACAACATCCAGACATTTAGGCAAACAAGAGGCTGCTGCAGAACAATAACTTTCTCAAAACTTAAGCTATTAAGCTATATAAAAAATAAAACTGCTGAATTACCCTTTATTATTACTATCTTTTGGGGTTTTTTAACGTCACTGAGAAAACCAACATGAATCAACAGAAATCAGTGTTAATGCAATGATCTTACACTCACATAATGTCCATAGTATACAGTATATACACCATATGCACATTAACCTAACATTGTTGTTGTTGTATTGTAATAATGTGTATATTTCTGTTTTTGTGTGTGTGTTCAGGGAGAGCCTGGTGCTAATGGTGCCCCTGGTGGTCAGGGAGCCTCCGGTATGCAGGGAATGCCTGGTGAGCGTGGATCTGGTGGTCTCCCCGGTGTCAAGGGAGAGAGGGTAAGTATCACACCTGCAGTCCAGTTTGTCGCTTTTCAAATTTATTAATAAATTGTACAATCTGTTATTTAAATTCAATTTTTCTTTATTGGCATGACCTTAGTTAAGTGCAGTATTGCCAAGGCATGTTGTACAAGGTTTACGTTGTATAATATGTAAGTATGATAACAGTGAGCGTAAAGGAAAAATACAAAATTATTACATCATAAGTGACTGTGATGAACTTTCTCTCTTCAGGGTGATGCTGGAACCAAGGGAGGTGATGGTGCCCCCGGCAAAGATGGCGTGCGTGGTCTGACTGGTGCTATTGGAGTCCCTGGACCTCCTGGTGCTCAGGGTGAGAAGGTGAGACCAGAAACAACTTTGGTTTTCACCTACAAATATCAACGATCCAGGTTCCTGATCTCTGCTGGATTTATTCTCTTATCATTCTCTTATCACCTCCTTACAGTATTATTCATAGATTTATTTATTATCAAACATTTATATGCATAAAATGGGGTCTCACAAATATTTTGCTGTCGACATTTTCAAGAATTCAATTCTATTTCTGTTAACTTTGATGTCTGGATTTTGCCTTAAATTTGGTTTCTCTGTGGTAAGACTCTGGCTTTGGCCTTGACGACCAAGCAACTTGTCTGTTGACCTCTTGTCCTTCTCCTTCACCTCTGGTTTTAGGGTGAGGGTGGCGCCGTTGGAGTTTCTGGACCCAGTGGTCCTCGTGGTGCCCCTGTAAGTTCTTCTCCAAACAACACACCTGATTGAGGACTAGAAAACAAGATAAACTTTTTACTGGATCTGGATCTTCAGCACAAGATGCCATTTTTCAGAATATCATTATGAGTGAATGACCCTAAACCTTCTCTCCTCGTGACTTTAACAGGGCGAGCGTGGAGAGACTGGACCCTCTGGACCTGCTGGATTTGCTGGACCTCCTGTAAGAATCTCACACATTCACCATAATCAGTTTTGGTATACAATATAGGTGCTCAAAGCTGGCACAAGAAAGCATGTGTTGAACTGTTCCTTCTCTTGCCCTCCGACCTCAGGGTGCTGATGGTCAGCCTGGTGCCAAGGGAGAGAGTGGTGACTCTGGACCCAAGGGAGACGCTGGTGCTCCGGGACCCTCTGGACCTGTTGGAGGTGCTGGTCCTCAGGTAGGCCCACAAATAACCACTGATTCATACTGTAGAGTAATCATGGAAAACAGGTCACAGTATGCCATCTTTTTTACTTTTACTACAATAAGAGTACTGAGTTCAGTTTTTTTATTTTATTATTGATGCCAGATCGGGTTAATGAATTTTATGAATTGAAATCTTTTCACATGGTCATATTTCTTTCCCATTTTGTTAAATTATGTATGATAATTATTAGGTTGTGCTTCCCGTTTCATTTATGAAAACTGTTTTTTTGTCAACAGGGACCTGCTGGTCCTCCTGGACCCAAAGGTGCTCGTGGTGGTGCTGGATCTCCTGTAAGTATCGACACTCTGTGACAGTGATGGTGACATCAGTGATGTTGTTTGAAGTGTTGATGTTGATGTGTCATCTCTTTTGTCTTCTCGTGTGTGTGTGTAGGGTGCTACTGGTTTCCCTGGACCTGCTGGCAGAGTTGGACCCCCTGGCCCTGCTGTAAGTTTCACCTAGTCCACATAACCAGCAGTAATAACCAACACAATCGTGTCTTCAGTCTGTTTGTATCGTACCATCATGGCCTTCAGCAGGGTTTAGTTTAGGACTTGAATCCTCTGCGTGTCTCCAGGGAGCTGCCGGAGCCCCTGGACCCGCCGGACCCGTTGGCAAAGATGGAGCAAGGGGAGCACGTGGTGAGACTGGTCCTGCTGGTCGCCCTGGTGAGGCTGGTGGTGCTGGATCCCAAGGACCCGCTGGAGAGAAGGGATCTCCTGGCTCTGATGGAGCCCCCGTAAGTGCCCACTATAATTCCGTGATAGTCATTCTGTCAAGGTTTTTGAAAATGTACTGCAGGGATCTGTTTTCCATTATGTGGCTGCTAACTGGCTTCTGTGTGGTTCTGCGTAGGGTGCCTCTGGTATCCCTGGACCCCAAGGTATTGCTGGAACGCGTGGTGTTGTAGGTCTCCCTGGACAGCGTGGAGAGCGTGGTTTCTCTGGTCTGCCTGGACCATCAGTGAGTATTCATGATGACTAGAGTGCATTCTGCTAAATAAGCTAAGTAGGCTAAATTCCAAGTACACATAGAATATTGGTTGGATTTTCAAATAAAGCAACCTGTAGTGTTTCCTATCCATTAGGACAGGACAGTGTTGCATGAATGTACACATGAAAGTAGAACTAACTGCATACAGGGAGTTGACCTCTCTTGTTTTTCTTCAGGGTGAGCCTGGAAAGCAGGGACCTTCTGGACTTGTTGGTGAGCGTGGACCCCCCGGACCTGCTGGACCCCCTGGACTGTCCGGTGCTCCCGGAGAGCCTGGTCGTGAGGTATGAGGCCTCAATCTGCTGCATAGTCAGAGACATGTAGAGCACTTGAACAGTAGGGTTTCACACACTGCAAATGCACCTACAACTTCACACGTATGCAGCATTCATCAGTTAATGATGCACTTTATTAGCGCTGATAAACAGTCTGGCGCACCACAGAATGGATTCCCTATCATGTGGCTAACCATCGAATATTATGATGATTGACCATGCTCGCTGCTCTTCCACAGGGATCAGCCGGTCACGATGGTGCCCCTGGTCGTGATGGATCTTCTGGCCCCAAGGTAACCCTCCTCCTCTGGGTTAATTCCCATCCTTCTCAAGCCTCAATAATCAAATAATATGTAAATACCCATCCTTCTGCTATGTTTCACTTGGCCATTTAATCTTTAGACCTGCATAGCTTCCCAATAGAAACACAAAATTAGCCTTTAGCTGCCTAGCATTGTCTCACTGGAGATTTGCTCCTATAGGGAGACCGTGGTGAGTCTGGTATGGCTGGACCCCCCGGACCCCCTGGTTCTCCTGGAGCCCCTGGAAGTGTCGGCCCCTCTGGCAAGCATGGTGACCGTGGAGAGAGTGTAAGCCCCCTTACTGCTTATCTCTGTCCTGTTGAAAAATGGAACTAAATCTGGTAACTCACTGTGCAGATAACTTGATTTTATTGTGATCTGATTTTCCCAACTTTCTCCTTCCTTTAGGGTCCCGCTGGCTCTGCTGGCCCTGCTGGCCCTTCTGGTGTCCGTGGTCCTTCTGTATGTTCATCATAACATCATATGCATCAATAACATACTGTATATAAACGTACTACCTTTTGAGATATTGCTCTAGTCTTGTGTTGTTGTGATTATCGTATGAACCTGCGATGCCCTGTTGACCTCCTGCTGTTTTCGTTCAGGGACCTGCTGGTGCAAAGGGAGATAGAGGAGAGGCTGGTGAGGCTGGAGAAAGAGGCCACAAGGGACACAGAGGATTCACCGGCATGCAGGGTCTGCCTGGAACTGCTGTAAGTAACAAAAGTTTGTAGATTTAGACTTTTCTGGCTTTATGGGATATTTAAACATTCTTTCTTAGATGCATAATATCTGATATTCACATCTTCCTCTGCCTCTAGGGAACTGTTGGAGAGAGAGGACCTGCTGGCGCCTCTGGACCTGCTGGGCCTAGAGTAAGTACATCTGTTTTACACAAAAGATGAATTCACTATGAATCTGATACTGTCTGTCTTTAGTCTTCCACAGCATTTTTGTCATTGACAGTTGTGTAGAGTGAATGTACAATACTACAGAAAGTGGCAAAAATAATGCATAATAAAAACATTGTTCATGATTAGCAAGACTACATATGTTCTAATTATTGACACATTTACCAGTTTTACACATGCACATAATGTAAAATGGTAAGCTCAACTGTTATGAATTGATGTTTTCTCTCATTAAGTGATCATGTGGTTTTTGCTCCATAGGGACCTTCTGGATCTAATGGCTCCCCTGGTAAGGATGGCATGAACGGTCTTCCTGGACCAATTGGACCCCCTGGACCTCGCGGTCGCAATGGAGAGATGGGACCTTCTGTAAGTTGCACTACGATCTTTTCTTTAATCAAATACTTGTACATTTGAATGTGTCTGCAGTTTGTAAACCCCTGCTGTCTCCAAACAGGGTCCTCCCGGACCTCCTGGACCTGCTGGACCCCCTGGACCTCCCGGCAGTGGATTCGACTTTGTCAGCCAGCCTATTCAGGAGAAGGCCCCTGATCCCTTCCGTGGCGGCCACTACCGCGCTGACGACCCCAACATGATGCGCGATCGCGACATGGAGGTCGACACCACCCTCAAGACCCTGACTCAGAAGGTCGAGAAGATCCGCAGCCCCGATGGTACCCAGAAGAGCCCTGCCCGCATGTGCCGTGACCTGAGGATGTGCCACCCTGAGTGGAAGAGCGGTGAGTGCAGATCAGAGCCCTGATTGTAGATGAAGTATAACATACTCGGAGCTCGGATTCAAACTGTTTTATGTTCCTCTGTTACAGGCATGTACTGGGTTGATCCCAACCAGGGATCTCCTCTGGATGCCATCAGGGTCCACTGCAACATGGAGACTGGCGAGACTTGCATCTCCCCCAGCGATTCCAGCGTCCCCATGAAGAACTGGTACCTCAGCAAGAACATCAGAGAGAAGAAGCACGTCTGGTTCAGCGAGTCCATGACCGGTGGATTCCAGGTAAGAAGTTAAAAAAAAGCACAAACTAAAATCACCCACATGAACTAACAGACAATAGAATATGTACTTTTAAGTCAGTGACAGTAAAGTCCATGCACCTTTCTCCTTCCTCCACCATGCAGTTCCAGTATGGCAGCGATGGAGCTGATCCCGAGGACGTCAGCATCCAGATGGCCTTCATGCGCCTGATGTCCAACCAGGCCTCTCAGAACATGACATACCACTGCAAGAACAGCATTGCCTACATGGACTCCGCCACTGGCAACCTGAAGAAGGCCCTGCTTCTCCAGGGCTCCAACGACGTTGAGATCAGAGCCGAGGGCAACAGCCGCTTCACATACAGCGTCAGCGAGGATGGCTGCACGGTGAGTTCTCTTGCTGGAGCTCGCATTTACATACACTTCCAGGGAAAAATGTCAGATCTTCTTTTAGAGAAGCAAGATTTTGATCCTTACCACACGCGCAGGTAAACGACCCTCTTTCTTGCATAATTTCTGACTTTTTCTTCTTTTTGTTCCTCTCAACAGTCACACACTGGCACATGGGGCAAGACAGTCATCGACTACAAGACATCAAAAACATCCCGCCTGCCCATCATTGACATTGCTCCTATGGATGTTGGTGCACCTGATCAGGAGTTTGGCGTCGAAGTTGGCCCCGTTTGCTTCTTGTAAAAAGGAAAGAAATATGGACATGACATTGTTGTTTTTTTTCTAGCAGTCATTTCTAAATCTTTTTTTCTATGCATTCAAAACTCATTCGGCTGCCATTGGTCCACATGCTTTAAAACCACTCTACTGAAGACGGTGTTTATGTTTTTCCAATCATGAGAAGTTTTTGGGACTGCTACTTCAACCAAAACCAACCACACGGACACTTTAAAAAGAATCTTTTGTTTCCACTGGCAACAAGAAAATAATATATACTTGTGTAAAATTTCCCCCTGGAGATTGAGAAAAAAAAAAAAAGATCCCCACACGCAATGAAACACAGGTGACTTTTGCCATTTTCTACCACTGCGGAAAGGACATTGAAAACAACAAATGATATGTACCATTTTTCTGGTGTTAAATAAATTGTAAAAAGTGTGAAGTGTCTTCGTGTTCTAAATTCATAAGAAAAAAATCATGTGAATGTTGCTCAGACAAAGCAAAGACCAGCAAAAGAGCAAGACACAGAAGCTCACCTTCATTGCAATATGTAGATGGCTACCTCATAACAAGAAGTCACCCCTAGTTTTTTCTTAAATGAAAAGGGTATATTTTACACGAGTCTATTGTGGGGATATCGAAAACATTCAAAGGTGCTATTACCATTTCAATGAGGTCCAGTTATTGGTGTTTGATGGTGAAACTCTCACTGTCATACTGTAATTATTGCCACTAATGCCTGCAGAACCTTTGGTGCTACTAAATTGACTCTTGTTGTCTATGCAGTGCAATCGTTTTCTTCTTAAGTGTTGGTTTGATAAAAGAGTTCCTCAGAAAAGGTGATCATTGCAGATGTAATGCATGCAAGCAATCATGTCTTTGTAGATAAAAGCAAGTGACTCTGATTCAATATCATTTCCCCTCCCCATGTGTTCAGTGTTGATCCTTCTGTCTGTTTGCCCCTGTGGAAAACTCCTCTTCACTAAAAAAAAACACATCTCCCACCCTGTTGTTTATGTTGTTTGTTGATGTCTTTCGCGAAGGGTTTCTTAAAAAAGGATTTGAAGCAGACCCACTTTCATGGTTTAAAAGAGAGATTCTGTACTTATTTTGTACATGTATAATAAATTGAGATGTTTTTAATTATTTTGGGTGCTGAAATAAAGCATGTGAAGTGGTCTACTCAGTGGCGGAGTTTTCACTGTTCTGTTTTGCAACTGTTGTGAAACTGACATCAGGTGTTAGGATTTAGAAAATACTCCATTTACTGAAGCTGCATCTCACATTTTCACATGCATGTTCAGACTCTGGTGTTGAAACAGGGTTTAAATAGGTTCACAAATCAACTGTTCCACAACAGTTGCACTGAGCACATTTCTGTTAAGCAGCAGTGAAAACAAGGCCAATATCCAAAACTCCAACCTGGCTGTTCATCAATACACACACAGTTGCTACTTTTTACTTCACCTGCCTATGAATTCCTTTAAAAATCTGAGCTAAAACAGTATAAAATACAGCCGAGAGCACAAATCCACTGATAATCAGACATGCAGCTATTGCAGTTTTCATGTCACTTGTCTTGTTTTTATCTCCACAACCGCTCAAACATGGGGAGATTTGCATGAGAATGAAGTTTGTCCTCAGACCAAACTGTTAACAGGAGAGGAGATGTGTGTGAGGAACCCAAAAACTCCCAAATCAGATGAAGATGCGCCAGCGACACCTTCTGGACTTCTAGTGCAACAACAGCTGCTTTAAAGGGAAGTTCCAACACTGAATCAAAGTATCCGAAAACTGCTGCAGCACAGCTCTCTGATGGTCTGACATTTTCAGGTTTCACATTGCACTTCTGGCCTCCATCCAACTGCAAAAGCAGAAAATGTAAAAGCGTTTCCCTGTTGAGCTGCAGTAAAAGGGTGGTAACAAAAACAGGAACTTTTGTTCTAAACAGACAGTAACTTATAATAAAACATTTTCAGAAAGAGGACTTTGGATTTTGTCTCCCAACATTGTAAGTGCATTAGGAAGGAGATCTTTTCACAGCCAGTATGAACAGGAGGACAACACCTGCTTCAATGTTTATAATGTAAGACAGACTTGAAAAATTGTGAACCTATCCTTTAAACCAGTGACATTCAACTTGCGGCCTGCAGGCCAAATCTGACCTGCGATAGGGTGCCGGGTGGCCCGCTGAACATTTTCTAATTCACAAAGAAAATAAGCTGATTCACACTGGGAATTTTTTGTTTATACCAATTAATAAATATTAAATAATGTCCCTTGGCTGTTAAAGTTGCATATTAGCCTATCAGCAATCTGTGGAGTACAAGTGGTGACACTTGATTTCTGCGAAAAGTTCACAAAAGTTCACGTACATCTGACCTGCGCTGGGCACGTGGGAGGAGTTTGCCTTCAGGGCTGTCAGCCTGGCAGAAATTCCTGAGGGCAAATTTCTCCCCTGTGCCTGAGTGGGGCTGCTGCAACTGGATTTGCCTCTTGGCAAAGATGAGTGAGGACAGCAAATGTTGAAAGGTTGAAAAAGAAAACAGGCAATTTAATGAAAAATGGCCAGATGAATTTGCCTTTATTTTGCCACCTCATACCAAACCTGTGTGTTTAATTTGCCGAACGACAACTGCTGTATGCTAGGTTGCTAATATCAGGCGCCATCATGAGTCAAAACATGCTAGCTTCAGTGCAGCGTTCCCGTCTGGTGGCACAGCAAGATATCTGATAAATATTTATTTGTTTATTAACTGGCCCCTGGCCTCCTGTCATTTTGCAAAAGTGGCCCCCCGGCAAAGCAAGTTGAGTATCACTGCTTTAAACCAAGAGATGGACTACACGTGGTACATGCATCGAGAAACCGTTGACATATTAGGCTTTGTTGATGGACACAACAATGAAAAATGTGGCTTTTTATATGTTTTATTTGTAGTGAAAGATGGTGGAATACAGAAAATCATAAACAGCAAATAACAATTTGACAAACTACACACTATTTCATATTTTAAAGGCAACTAAAGAAAAAAAAAACCCAATTTCTCACTGCAAATATAGAACCATAGACTGTGTCAGCAAAGGACTGTATGAATGACACTCAGTGTATCAAGGACACTTTATCCACCGTTGTTATCACTTCCTGCAAAAGCAAACAATGTGATGAGTTTGTGTTCTTGGAATCATCAACAACAATCCAATAAAAAACAGAGAAGCCTAAATATAAAGCAGGATGAATGCAGTGTTGTAGGAGGAAGTCCGAGTGGGTTTACCTGGGCAGTGTGTCACTGTAAGGATCACTATGAAAACAGGAGAATAAAAAATTCTATGTTAAGAATTCATTTGACTTCTCAGGACTCCCAGGAAAACTGGGTCATCAATTTAAGTTACATAACAGTAATGATAATAGACTGGATGACTAATTATAATATATAATAATAGAAGATCTGTGAATAAATGTTAAGAATCAGTGCGGTCCTTACTGCTGGGCCATGATGAGGGGGATGCTGGGGCTGTCAGACTGCAACGGTGGAGCCCCCTCCCCAGTTCGGCTGTTGAACATGGGCAGCGTGGACAGAGGTGGAGGAACGCCGCGGTTTCCAGCCATGTTCCTCAGCTCATCGGTGTTGTCGTGAATGGTGTGGTGGTGGTACAGTTGAATCCTGCAGTAAACAGATACATCACATGCAGTATGTTGTGTTTCTCTACAGCCTTTCCATGAGTTTATACGGTTTATTGTACTATGTTAGTTCACTGAGAGACTCAAACAGATTCTGATTTCATAACTTATGTGCAGTGGTGGAACGTAACCCAGTACTCAAGTACTGTACTTAATTACGGGCGGCACGGTGGTGCGGTGGTTAGCACTGTCGCCTCACAGCAAGAGGGTTCTCGGTTCGTGTGTGGAGTTTGCATGTTTTTGGGTTCTCTCCGGGTACTCCGGCTTCCACCAAAGACATGCAGGTTAGGTTAATTGATTATTCTAAATTGCTCGTCAGTGTGACTGTGAATGTTTGTCTGTCTCTGTGTCAGCCCTGTGACTGACTGGCGACCAGTCCAGGGTGTTCCCGGCCGCTCGCCCAATGTCAGCTGGGATTACATTACACTACATTTATTTAGCTAATAGTTACTTTTCAGATTAAGATTTTACATTAAAAAAACACGATACTCTTATAAAATACAATGTATTAATACTACACCACTTCAGTAAACGTGCTTGTTACATTCCACCACAGATTCATGCAAACATGTATTGTGTTAGGTCTGGTAACAGCATCGGTCAGAGACTTGAGAATGTACTTACTGGTTTGTTCTTGCATCCCTTTTCGCACTATAAAACAAAAGAAAGAAAGAAAGAAAGTGTCACCTTTGTGTCACAGTTTATCTGGATCAATCAAAAGCCTAAATCTGCTTTGAGTATTTGCTTAAAGGGTCAGTTGCCCCACATAACAGAAATGTGTATATTCCTTGTGGAAACTGTTGCGTTGGCGTGGCTGCATGAAATTCCACAAGGGGTAAGTGGGAAAAATGGACCCTTTATCACAATGACATTGTAGATCAGTTTTTTTATTTGGTAGAGTCAAAATAGATGCATACACTCCCTCTCGTCTGCCAAACATGATGTAGGCCAACAGGAGACACAGGATGATGGCGAGGATCAGGGGCACGATCACTGTCACGATGTAGTCCGGGAAAAAGTCTCTGTCCGGGGGAGATGTGGGAGGGTCGAAGTCACCTCCATCCTCCAAAATCCCGGAGCCCATGGTGGGAGCAGGTGGAGCCGGCTCCTGCTTTGTCAGATCAAACTGCAGGGTGAAAAGAAGAGAAAGTGTTTCTTCTGTTTATATTAACTGTGAGACACATAGCCACAGATGACAGGATTATTATTGTGCTTTCAGTGGATTACAAAAAATCAGTTCAGCATCCCAAACAGGGCTGCAATTTAAGATTATTTCTCTTATTTCTGGATTAACTGATTAATCATTTAGCGTGTAACACTGGTTCCAGAGCTGCAGCGATTAGTGAGTTAACTGAATATAAAATTCATTGTAAACTAATTTTGTGTAACACAAATACTTTTTAAAACTTCTTATCCCCTTAATCATCTTGGGACTGCTCAGATTTATCTTGGAACCCCTTGATAGGGCCGATCCCCAGTTTGGGAACCACTGGACTAATCGATTAATCGTTTCAGCACTAATCCAAATCTGTAAGCCACTACACAAACAGTGCATTGCCCATTCAGATACATCAAGTATCATATATTTACATTCAAAAAGAATTCACATATGACTCTCCGTGTGTCTTTCAGGCCTCACCAGCTCTGTCTTGCACCAGGTGATACAGTTGCTGGGAATTCTGCAGAAGTTACAGCCTCCAGGGACCTTGACTTTGGCCCCTGCTATGCACTGCTTTTGATTCTCTGGCATCAGCACCCTCAGGAGACAATTTGAGAAATACTGCTCCGACCCCACCTTCACATACACACTGACACAAATCAGATTTTCATGAACATACAGTTATTCCAAAGCTAAAACGTACAGTCAGGTCTCTCTGTTTACCCTTCAAAGTGTCCTGCAAGAGGGAGGGGAACTCTGCCGCCACGGTCGAGGGCGTTGGTAATATTGACAATTTCCAAGGCCTCTGTGTCCCAAAGCTTCTGTAAATCCTGCTTTATCTCATTCTGAACAGGAGAGGGCAGCACCTTCTCAATCTCCCTCAGCTTGATGAAGAACTCTGCTTGATAGGGCAGCATCTTCTCTGTGAGTGACAGCAGTGATGTACCACATGTTAACCATTTCTTCAGCCATTATATCACTTCCTAATTTAACGATACCGTGCATTTGCGATATCATTTAAATCACCCATACCTGCAGTGACTTTGATTACGAGTATGTGTCTGGCTGTTTCATAGCTCCGTTTGTTGATGGCATAGACCTGTCAGAGAAAGAACGAGAGTTTGTCACTATCAGTTTTCATATATTTAAACATTCAACCCTCAGATGTTATGTCACTATGGTTTTGTGATGCTTAGTGCATTCAAGGAGGTATGCTTCTGATGAAGTGTACTTTTACTTTCCATCAACCTGCCTACATTTCCCAGAATGCCTTAACTCTCTGGAGTCCGTCTATTCATCTGTGACTACAATGAGCATGTTTTATTTACAGTAACATAACTGTATGTAAATATCATGTAGAGACAAGCTGAGAAAAACAGTTGAGAGTGCTGATGTGGGGCTTTCACGCAGTAATATGTCAGTAGACCATAAAACACTTTTTAAAAGAATGTATTTGTGTGTAGAAATAGTGAAAGAATATTTTTACAACCTAGAACTGTTCTATAAAAATATTTTGAGTGATTACGACTAAAGATTTGTACATGTTCATAGACATAGTATAAATTGACTAAATGAGGAGTTAAAAAAAGGATACCATGCATGTGGCGTGAGGAGGTGCAAAAGGTGCAACACATAAAGACAAAAAGAAATGCTTGGAAAGCAAAAATAAAGCAAAATGAACCTGGACTCCGGAGGGTAAACCCCAGAAAAGAGCTGTAGTTTGTTAACACGAGTTGTGGTGGTACGTGTTTCCGTGGTACAGCTGTAATCTGTGGTTACATCCAAAATGTTTTCCAGCTATAATACATTCTGTTTGATTGAGATTATACAGCCACTTCAGAAATGTGTATCTCTTCTTCTTCTTCAAAGACATGTTTCTTCCTGAATTTTTAATGTTGGTTCAAAATAGCAGCTTTAGAGAGAAACCCAAAGCTTTTGTCTCCGAGGGCCTGACAACAAAACCTGACATTTACCACCAGATAGCTGTCGGATAGCTGCATATTTTCTCAGATTTGTCTCCACTGCAGCTGCACTAGAATCTTATCTATGTTTGGTCCATATGCAGGAACAGAAAAAGTAAGAATATAAACAACTAAACAGCATAATAAGGTCACAAATGCAATGTGCTTCAATGTGTTTCAGGCCTGTGCCACTGTTGGTGTAAATGAGGACTTCAAACCTCAATTATACTTTTTCCTGGAGACGTTGGCGTGCCGTACAGGAAGCCATTATCATAAGGGTGCCTTTGGGTGAAGCGCAGCCACTCTGGGAGGTCTGGGAAATTCTGCCAGTTGCACTTGAAAATCATGGGATCATCATACAAGCGTCCAGCTTTATAACATACAAAAAGAGGAGCAGAGAGCTAGACGCACACAATAAGAAAATCTATATCTTGTCATTTTGTTTACATAAGACTGATTTAATATGATTGAGGCTCTTACCGTAGAGTTTTGACAATGGTTCGAAGTCATTCTGGAAAGTCTCTCTCATCAGCTCATATGTAAATAACTTCCCCACAGGAATGGTAAATTTGATCTCTCCATTGGCTCCAAGCAAACTGACAGCACAAACTGTGTGGAAAAAAAACAAAAACAAAAAAAATACCAAAGGATTTATCTAAACGGTCAAAACATGTCAAACAAAACCTTAAACTTCTCATTAAAATATACACACAACCACCTGATGTCGTAGTCTTAACAGTTAGACCTACAATCCCTGACAGCTGAAACCAGGACCAAACGTTTACACTAAATAACACAGGCCGGACACTAAAACAGGCTTTCCAGTGTTGTCATATGACATCAAGTTGAATAATTTCAGGAATAAACTTGCCTGTTAAAAAGAAGACCCAGCTCCCGCAGCCTGCCATCTTGTTTTGGCCTGTGATTGACAGGGCCAAGCGGAGAGGGGCTTGGTCACAGCAAAAGACATGTCAGAGCTATTTTTACCCCACTCACCTAATAACATCCGGAAGGCTGTCTGTGCATGTGTGGAGAAATTCAAAAGCTGCATTATTCCTTATGGCTAAAATCATATACATAGTTACAACTAAGCAAATGTTGTACTTTTGACTGACCTAATTTTACATACAGAACATGTGATGAACAAATAAAATATGATGCATTGTTATATAGGTTAAGCTAACCCAACAGTATATAAAGCAGTTAAAATTAGCTCTGCCTAGATCAGCTACAACATTACACTGCCGTTTACATATAGTGCATTAAAACTGTGATTATCAAATAATATAATATACTGTATATTAAGGCTAATAGTATCACTGTGTAAGGGGCCATTCTGCCTAATGAGAACGTTTACTTTTAATACTTTGGTGGTTTTTTTGGTCTCTCTTATCCTAGGTTGTTTTTAATTTTAAACAGAAATATTGGAAAATAAACTAAATGCCAACATAAAGTTAAATAAGATAAAATAAGATCAACTTTATTGATCCCACGCAAGGAAATTGAAGTGTGAAGCAGGAAATGGAAGTACAAGAACAGATGCATAGTATAGATAAATAACCTTAACCTCATTGATTTATTCCATTTTAGCTTTTCATCGTGTTATTTTACTCCTATTTTATTTTTATTTATTTAAATCTTATTTATGTGTCTTATATTATGTCTATATTGCTGTTTCTTTTATATTTTGTCTCGCCAAAATACGTACAGAACTGGAAATAGTACTTACAAAGTGAATTCAGGCACAAAATATCACAAATAAGTGACAAAATTAGCAAATTGCAATATATGATTTAACACTTGAGGGAATGGTGGATAAAGTTTCTTGTGTCTGTAGATATCAGATAGCAGCATTAAATGTTTTTTTTAAACTTTATATATTGAGGGAATGTTTTTACTCTTTATTTACCGTAAAGATAAGTGAATATAGAGAGAACTGTTCTTTTTAATCAGTTTGACTTTGTCATTCAGTCACTGACCCAAGGACAGGGCATTACTCTGCTATGCTAAGCCTACAGTTACACACCAATAATACACTTTGATAGGAAGGCTAGCTAGATGGCACTACTGCCTTACTGAGAGGTGATGTGCATCCTATTTGACAGCACTTCAATCCTTTCAGGCAATAGTCCTCTAGTTGTGTCCTTCAACTTCGACTGCTGTGCTTTAGTAGCTATTATGATAAAAAGGAAAGTGGATGACAGTTTGCAAAGAAGGCTCGTGTTGTTCTTTCCTGTGTGTGGGGCAGCTGCATTAATGTATTGGCCTTGTAGATAAGTCAGCCCCCGTAAAAATGTAGAAACCGAGACGGCGTGGGTAGGTTCAAAACCTGCTCTCACCTAAAAGGGAAGTGCTTTGTCTGCCTTCGGTGATAATGTTTAATGTATCTATCAGCACAGATGCAGAATGCAGGAAGCAACATTGTGGCCTGCAAATAACGGATGTGTTACTGGCCGAGGAGGTTTGACGTGCCTGATGTTTTACCGGGTCCTAATGCTAGTCCCGTTCTCTGACAGCCACAGCCACCTTAGTTTGATCTTCCAGGGGCACACAGACTTTTCAAGGACTGGTAAGTGGTCAACCATTTTATACGAGTTTGTCCCCCCCAAAACCCTGGTAACAGTAGATTTTATTTGTCGGGATTATTTTATTGTGGTGGCATGAAGAAGTATTGCTTATTTTTGGGTTGGGTGTTTGACATGATCCATATTCACATTTCATTTATATAATTAATTTTTTGATAAAATAAAAACTTACTACAGAGGTTCCCTACCTTTTTGTCTGATTTGCTCCTACAAGCCTGTCAGATGAACTCAAGTGCTCCTTCATCAACACCTCCAGACATGTTCCTGTTTATTTAATTTCATTTTTAAACCAGATTTGACCTGTTAGCCTACTTCAGCTGTTTATCCATTACTGTTTGCTTTTTCACAATTTCCCAATACTTTCTGCTGTCAATTTCAGCCATTTATCCATCACTTTTAGCTTTTTCAATCATTTATCCACTACGTTTTAGCTTGTTCACCATTTAGCTATCCAATACTTTTAGCTAACTGTTTCTCCATTAATGTTACTTTTATCTAGCTGACGTCATTTTAACCGTTATTCATTAGGTGACATTAGCTTAGCTATGCTAACTGTTTACTTCTCTGCTCTCTTGCTACTTTACACGTGCTCTAAATCGTATGTACTTACATCTGACTCAATATATGGATATATATATTTTTAATAAAATCAGAATTTCTATTTTTCCCCCCTTCAAATTAGTTGAGCTAACGTAGGCCTAGCCTATTTTCTATGCAGCCTACCCCCTGGCATCTGCAGAAGTAACTTTACCCCTACAAGTAGGCTACCCTGTTTGGGAATCACTGATTTAACGTCTAGCACTAGTAGTTATACGAGAAGTAAAATAATACCCATCACTCACTACAACACATTATGGTTAATACACAACTCCTAAGAATAATAAATTAGGATTATATGCAGCAAATCGCCCACAGAAGTTAGACTAATTTACAGGAGCAGACGGACGCTATGACCCAGCAGCTCCCTCCTCCATGCAGCAGCAGTCCGCCGCTGCGAGAGGAGGACTAGAAATCTGCAGCTCACAGAATGAAGAGATCAAAATGATGCTGCCTGTAAAAAGAGATTAAACGTAAGCAATCTGTCGTCAGTTTCGGAAAATCCGCGGCTCATTACTGTTCTACTTCTCTGTGCAAATATTTTTTAATGACCAAAGCAATCATCTATTAGGGTTAGGTTTGCATTGTTGTAACTGCAAGCGAGCTAATGACAGATGCATCGTGCTCACTTTCTCCGTTGCATTGGACGAGAATTGCAGCGGATGCAAGCAGGCCTTTAATACGATCTCTTGTTTTTGTTTCTCCCCATCTGCCGGTCTAGCCTGAGCGCCACCTCGCGAGGATCGGCTGCTGGTGGATAACACAGATTTCTCACCGGGGGTTGAGAAAGGAGGCATGCCGTCGTTGAGCATCCGTTGCGACGCTTGACTGACC
This sequence comes from Maccullochella peelii, assembly GCA_002120245.1. NCBI lineage: Eukaryota > Metazoa > Chordata > Actinopteri > Centrarchiformes > Percichthyidae > Maccullochella > Maccullochella peelii. Next base: position 54,066 of record LKNJ01002538.1, read on the forward strand.
ATGATGAAGACCGAATCCACATCCAAGAGCACCGGCTCTGGCTCTACGCTCAGGAGCCCATCCCCGCACAGGAACGCGTACGAGGCGGGGATGCAGGCCCTGAAGCCCGTCAAAGACAATGCTGCGAACGGGGACCTGCAGGAGGGCCCCCGGGGGCGCAGGTACGGCTCCAATGTGCACCGCATCAAAAACATGTTTCAGCAGATGCAGACCACATCACCAGCCGATGCAGAGGGAGAGGACGTAGCCAGGAACGCCGACAAATCGGTGCGCCTCTCCCTCCCCAGAGCCGGGAGCCTGAACGAGAACGTGGACCACAGCGCGCTGCTGAAGCTCGGATCCACAGTGTCCGAGCGCGTTAATAAGTTCGACAAACCGGAGAACGGGCACCAGCGGGCCTCGTCACCCAGCTACTCCAAGCTGCAGGAGACCCGCCGCATCTTCGAGCAGCAGCAGCAGGAGAGGCAGCAGCAGGAAAAGCTGGCCACCACCAGGGTCCTGCTGAAGACAGACAAGGCCTCTGGCTTCCAGGATGGCAGGTTGGACGTGGTGGCTCGTTTCAACGGCAGCACAGAGTCTCTGGACAGCCTGGACACCAGCGAGGCTGTGTCCCCTACAGTCAGCCAGCTCAGTGCTGTGTTTGAACGGGCAGCCGAGCTCCGGAACAACCTCCACCGCCTCTCCTCTACCCCACCACTCCCTTCCAGGGGGGTCAGCGCCAAGGTGGGTGTGTTGAACTCCAAAATAATCACAAAGAGGGTTAGTGCCTTTGCAGCAGGCAACCAGGAGGAAGACATAAGCAATCAGAATGGGCAAGAGGGGCCTTCAAGGGGCCCAAGGGGGAGGGTGACTCCCCCATCTGAAAGCATTAATGGGGGCCAAAGTGCCACAACTACTGACCATTTCAGTACTGTTGGAGAGCCAAATGAGCAGCGAGAAAAGACAGTTTCAGATGCAGGTGTTGAGGCGAAAGCTGAGGTCAAACCTGAGGAACACTCTGGGGCCAGCACAGCACTGCAAGGTGACGTCCACATCTCTGTGGAGAACGGAGAAACCGTTGCTGAGAAGCAAAGCTCTCCAAAGGGTGGTGAGATGCTCAGGCAGGAAGGGGAGATGGCTAAGGATGCTGAGGAGGAAGACAGGACTCTCAGAGACGACCAGTCGGGGCGAGACTCTGTGGATATCAGTACCTACAGCGCTGTGGGGGAGGACTTTGGAGGAAGCCAGGTGGATGAGGAGGAAGAGGAAGTCGATGACCGCTACGAGCCTGAGTCCAGCTGTGTGGAGATTGTTGGGCTGCCTGTGGAGGAGGACCCGCCCCCTTCCAGGAAGATCCGCTTCAGCACGGAGGCCATCAAGGTGAGAAAATATGCAGTGCACAAACACATAGATTGAATATTAATAATTGTAGGTAGAACATGAAGATATCATCTTTCAGACTGTACCATCAGAGCCTTGTTTAATGAAGCAGATGTGCTGATTTCTGATTTGTAATTATGTCTATATTCTGGTATGTGTTTGATTTTTTTTCATCCTGTGTGTTGAGAGGCTTGTTGAACTTGACCTTAAAGCTCATCTACAGTGGTACAGTCATAGCCAGCGCCACTGTCAGCTGTTTTAATGAACTCGCTCAGCTTCAGCCGGTGTCAGAATGATGCTGACATTTTGATTTTACCCTGTTTCAACACGGGGCTTTGCACACTACTAACAACCCCCCTCCACAGTAGCCAGCTGCTAATGGATGGTCCTGCATTCCTACTGTGCAGCTGACATGGGCCCCCAAAAGAGCCGCGATGTAGATACTTATCTGAAATGCAGTGGGAGCTGCTTCTGTAAATAATTGCTGCTGGGGGAGGAGGAACAAAGAGGCCTGGATAATTGGTCCTGTTTTTAGAGAAGTGGATACTCTGTGGCCAATGCAAGGTCAGCGGACAGTGTATGGGGAGCTGGGTGAGCAATTGTATGCGTGAGAAAGTGAGGAAGTGAGAAGACTGTGATCTCTTCTTGGACCAGTGAGATGAAAGAAGAGGAGAGACACGTAGGAGGAGGTAGAGTTGATTTAAAGTGTCCCTCTGTGTCTGGGGGTGGTGTAATGATCTGGAGAGGAGCATCAGATCCTCTCCAGCTCAGTCTTGCTGCTCAGTTCTGCCTCGAGGTCTGAGGCATACAGAGACTCTGCCATCTAAAGCGGGCCCTAGCACTGTACATCACGCACAAAGCCATTTCAGTGACTAAGGGCTCCTGTCTCGTATCATGACCAGTCAAGTATAACTTGCTCTTGCTCGATTCTCATGGCTGCACATCGGCCAGTAGTGCCTAGTGCCACTAGAGCTTGATCATTCAATTTTTGAGAGTTTAAAAACAAATCAGATAATGACTTTTTTTTTTTTAACACAAACCCTTAATATACATAAACACTTTTGGCAATAATCCCTCATAATTGGCTATAAAAGAGTTGTGACAAAGATTTGAACATTTAAAGCTGAACAGTTAACTTTAAAGGAGTAGTTTAACATTTTGATAAATACGCTTATTTCCTTTTTTGCCAAGAGTTAGATGAGAAGATTGATACCACTTTCATGCATTTCTGGTAAATATGAAGCCACAGTCAACAACCGCTTAGCTTAGCTTAGCTTAGTTTAGCACAAAGAATGGAAACAGGTGGAAATGGCAAGCCTGGCTTCATCCAAAGGTAAGCAAATCGATCTAGCAGCACATCTAAACTTCTAAGTGTGTTTCCTAAAATGCTGAACTATTCCTTCAGTACATATTTGACATTTTATTACTCTTAAATTATTTTTATATTGTTCTGTTCTGATTGATGCATGGCAATATGATATCACATTATTATTCCATCCACCTCAAATCAGAGAGAAGAGCACCGACAAAACAGGAATATATTGTGTTTCTGTGGGTCCCCATTGTACATACATATTAGTAATCTGATTGAGAATATCTGTTTTCAGGACCTTGAATCCCATATAAATCGTGCCTGAGCTTTGTATGCCCATCATGCAATTGTAATGCAGGACCAAAAGAGACAAAAACAGACTTCTATCACATTATTTTATCCCCATGAGATCAAAGATGGATAGCAGGAGGAAGCGTTAGGTATGGTGAGATAAAGAAGTCATAACTCATAGGCTTTGATAAAAAGGCAGAATATGGTTGTGACCCTGCAGCCATGATCGGAGAATAACCTCCGACTGAGGCCTTTCACACTGTATCAGTGTGGCCTTTGTTATGGAGATTGATGCAGGGGTGGATGAGAGTAGAGTAAAGGGGGGGGTGAGGTCAAATGAGAGGGGTGTTATTATGCAGCTCAAATGTCATGCGACTGTATAACTGCCAACTCTTTAAGTCACAGTGTCAGTTGGTTTCTCTTCCAAACAGGAAGTGCCCATCTTTAATGTATAGTTCCCCTCTGTGCAACAATTCAGCTTTCGGGCCCACAATTAAGTCTTGTTGTGGTGGTGGCGGTTGGACGTCTGAGCGCGTGTCTTTCTTTGTCCCTGTTTTACACTCCTCTCTCTCAGTCTGTCTGTCTGTCTGTCTGTCTGTCTGTCTGTCTGTCTCTCTGTCCTCTCAAACTGGCAAAAATAGCAGCTCTGCTTCGGGTAGAGTTCACACTAGACCCTTTGTTTGCTCCTCCTGACACTTTTTCTCTCGCTCCTTCTTTTCTCCCTCTCGCTCTTTGTCACCCGTCTCCTACTGTCAGTAAAAATAGCAGCATTGTTAGCGTCACAGACTTGCCTCGCTTTTCAGGGTTGCCTCCTTGTCATGAGAAGCAGGAAGCTGCTTCTCGTGTCTTATCTATTTGTTTGGCTTGTTTGTTTTGGCTTCATTCTATGACCACTCAGTCCCAATACTGTAGTTCATGATGTAGCCTCCTGGAATGTTGTGATTTTGGATTATTTATCCTGTTGTTGGAGGAAAGATTTTTTTTTTTAAACACGTGTAAAATAAGATACCACTGGATTCCACTGGATTTGTGCTGTGTTCCCCTTAGAAATAATCTGATTTATTTTTCATCACCTTGCTCACTCATCACCTAGCCTACACTTTTAATCCCCCATCACCACACACACACACTTTCTCGTGGGTTTCTGCTGCCCACGCAACTCTGAACAACAGTCATGCCAGGCTGCTCAAATAACACCTATGATTTTCTTTCACACTGTATCATTAACACAAACAAGGACTGTTCTTATATTGTAATAAACTGAGGGTGTTGAATGTTGACAAACATAGAAGGAGGAATTGCATTTTTAAGTTTGCTGCCACAAACTGCAAAATAGGGAACGCCCAAAATGCAACCTTTCTTGGTTTGTGTTCACCGCTCGTGTCAGCCATTGAGGGATTCCCCAGGGAGAGGTAATACATCACCGTATGTCAAGGTATCCTCAAACTGTCTATTACTTAGACTCAGCGGGCCTGCAGTATTTCATACAGTGCATTACTCACAGCCTGGAGGGGTGGGAGACCAGACAGATTATCAGCAAGGTCACTCTGCCCCAATTCTCCAGTCCTGCAGTGGTGGTGGGCTGCAAGCGTGCCCACTCGCTCAGGTTACTGCGACAAGCCTGGTTATGCAATAATGTCTCGCTCATGATGTCTGAGTGCTGTGTTGTCCTGTCCAACCTGCCATCAACTTGTTGAGCTTGAAAAAAAAAAAAAAAAAACAACACAGTAAACTATAAGGCTGCACCTGTACTGTAGTGAATATTTGTATACATCTTCCGTAGGTCTTACTGGTTCTCTAGTGGAGTTAATACCTTATTTCAATTCAAATCATTTTATTTAATAGGGACAATGCACAATACATATATTGTACCAGATATAGCTAAAAGCTAATTTCCATCTGTAGTCCCTGGGCGGAGACCACCCCAACCTATTGATCCCCTTGGGAGAAATGAAAGGATAGGGCCAATGTTTTTTTATGATTTTATTATTGTCAACAAATGAAAAGAGCAAAACCAACGAGTTAGTCGAGTTAGTCGACAAAAAGCCAATGGGGATTTTTCCACTGGATTTTGGTTTATTGCAGATTATTATTATTGGCAAGATTATCTTCACAAATGAACACCACTTTTATGATTTTTGAAGCGTAAATGCAATCGACAGAAGTAAAAAGCTAACGTTAGGCTATAAACGAACTACACCATGGTCACATGGCTTCATTGTCACCACCACTAAGCTTCCAACTTGTAATTTGATTTCTCGTGCTTACCTGTTCTTCTAAAGTGTTTTAGAAAGTTTGAGTGAGAATAGTTTGCAAGAACGCGAATATAAACACAACGAGGCTGTAAAGGTGGACGAGTGTGTAGACGAGTTTCTGTGTTCGGCATGATGACGTGTAATGTCCTCGACAACCTCTGTAGTCTCATTTAGCCACATGTTAGCAGCCGCCTTTTTTAAGACACATAAAAGCTTCAGAATTCACGAATGGGGTATTTACTGATGTATTTTGTGCTGTAGAACAAAATGTGAAAATCTCTTAAGCTTGTGTTAACCACAGACCTTATTTCAGGCATCTAACCAAAAACCCATTCAAGAAACCCACTGACTTCGAGACGAGGAAACCGGAAGTGCAAAAATGCTAACTCATTTCCACGTTCAAGTACTCATTCCTGCAGGACTCTATTGCAGCATTGAACAGTGAGGTGCTACTGTAATGCATGGTAATCACCTTTATTCACTTCGGCATTTAAGGTAGAAATGCAGAGTAGCCATGAAGCTCACATTGCTGAAACCAGTTGAAATAATAGCAAGAATAGTGTGAGAAATAAAAACGATGGAAAGTTGGGTACTACAGAACGATGGAATAACAGAGTGGAAACACGCTATTTCTGTTGTGAAAAACCACTGTCACCACCTCCACAAATCCTATTGGCTGAATCCAAAATTAGATCTGTTTTTGGAGAGTCGAGAGGGAAAGAAACACAGCAGTTTACATGCTCCTGTGGGCAGT
>LKNJ01002539.1:0-15000 GCA_002120245.1 Maccullochella peelii
GCTACAAAGAAGAAAAAAAGAAAGCACAGTGATGTTGTCTTAGTCCAAGAGCAACTTTAATATAAATGTTAAGGGCAACACATGGCAAAGAAAGGCACATCCACTGTTCCACAAGGCCTAAATGTGATTTCAATCTGGCTTAAAGCTTCATCTATCTTAGGAAATAAACTATGTGCTCCATACAAAACAAATTAAACCAATAGACAACATGATCTGGCTTATTTTTCTCTAAATATATTACAGCTTTTAGTTTATATATATATATATATATATATAAAAATGATACAAAATAAAGAGAAAAAAACAAAATTCATTTTTTAAATCCACATTCAATTCACTTTAGTCAGTTTGCTTCATGATAGAATAATATACACACACGTCCTCTTCAACAGAACTGGAAGAAAGAAAGAAAAAAGATTCGGATTAAAGACACAACTCTCAATTTATAATCTGACTATAGCCTAAAGGAAGAATCGGAAGAATGCATTTCCTTCCTCAAAAAATTTGCAAACCCAGATTTTATTCAAATATTTTATATTATATGTTATTATACCAACAGTAATGATATATTGGGTTTGTGCCAGCTCTTCATTCAAGCTAAAACAAAGTTACACTGAGTTTAACTTTAAAACGCAAGATGCCATTTTTTTTTTTACTCCTGCACCAAAGTACATCAAATTAAAATTTCTAGAAGTTCTGGCATTTTATAAAAAATATCCTAAAATTTTACGTAGATTATTAAACTTTTTTGTTTCTGTTTAAAATGTCAGAGCTTCCCACCAAGTTTCAGATTCTCAAATTAGCCGCTTCACCTTGACCTAGAGCCAGGGGCTAAATAAGGTGGGGGAGGGGTGGGGGGACCGGAAAAACCACGAGGAGCGGGAGGAAGGAGTAAATATGGAGGGAGGAGGGTGAAAAGGGCAGCGAGAAGGTATGACATGTAAACAAGAGGGGGAGGGGGGGACGAAATCTGAGAAAGTAAAAAAGAAAGACAAGAAAAGAAGTGAGGAACACGAAGAAGGAAAGAAAGATAAATGGGGGGAAAAAGATGTAAAGCAGAAAAATTTGGGCAAGAAGAGAAATGGGGAAGAGAGTAGGGAGGACATGAAAAGCTAAAAGGAAGCAGCACTAACTGAAGGTGAGCAGAGAGGTAGAGGAGCAGAGTCCAGTCTCTGCCGCCATCTTGTGGTGAGAGTCTGTTACTGACATTCAGGTCAATCAGTCGACCTTTATTACAGTTAGACGGAAAACAGATTTCGGCTGTGCGATATGACCAAAATCTCATCTCCAGATATCGGTCATTTCATATCCAGATAACGACACATATCATACTACAGCACATTTTCTGTAAATTCAATGAATCGTTTATGTAAAATGACCACGAGGAAAGGCCTATTTCTTATTACATTTAGAATGATATACTCGACAAATAAAAGGTACTTGCTCATATTTGATTTTCTCCTTTTCTTTAGACCCTTTGTGCCGCGGGCAAAAGCCTCTTGCGACGTCTGAGTCTGGGGTTTGTTTTGAGCACTCGACTGTACTTTAGTGGCTCTGATCCGTAGACTCTCTCCGCACTGTTGGACATGATTCTTGCGTTTAGGTGGTTAAAGAGATTAGTGGTGCTTGAGTCTGCTGTGGGGACCGAGTCTGCGACATAATTTGCAAAGTACGGTTGTCTGGTCCGTGTCGGACCTTTTAACGCAAGGCGTCGTCCAAATGATGAAAAATATTGCCGTAAAGAGTGAAATAACCGACAGAGCTGGTCACATGGAGGATCTGTGTACTTGATCATATGCATTTGTTGTTTTGCTGAGATGTTTTTATCAACTTTTTCTGTATGTTCAGCCTCAAATCACACATTTAGCTGTTTGTTAATACTATTTGAAACTACTATGTAGTAGTGTTTACTGTTTCTTTACCTTCCATCGGTTGCCACAGCTGTTACACAACACAAATGTGGTCATGGGCTCATCAGCACTGCGGGTCTGCACCTACAACACACACACACACACACAAAATAGCATAATGAAGCATTTTCATCAAAACTGTCTTTTTAAATAAGCATGTCTTACCTGTTTTATTAGCTTTTCTATTGTATTTATCTTATATCACTGATGGGCATTTTACTCCATTTTATTTTTGTATTATTTTTAATTGTCTGATTTTATTTGCCTCATTGCCTTCTGAAATGTTTTTATCCTGGTTCGACCAGGTAACTTGGTTTAAGTTTAATATTCTTATTATTATACACAGTTTTGTGTGTGTGTGTGTGTGTGTGTGTGTGTGTGTGTGTCCACACCTGTGTGTATGTGCAGCTCTTTCCGTGACACTTGTTGCAGATGAACATGTCCGTCTCAGTTCCTCCGACCTTCGACAGCTGATGCTCTCTGATGGACTCTTTAGTCAGAGCCTCTCTCATCTGCTTCAGCTCTGCACTCGCCATCTCCTGCACACACACACACACACACACACACACACACACGCTTCAAATGCTTTGTCTGACCACCAGTTCAGTTTGTGAACATGCTCACGGCTACTCAAGCAGCCCCTTGAAGAGGTAAGGATGAGACTAAACGTCTGCATGGCCGACCTCAGCAGTCATACAGGCGATGCGTTGAGGCGAGATGTTTCCACACAGGACGTTGCGCCGCAGGTCGGGGTTCTTCTGGTCCTTGAGGTTGGAGATGCGGCTTCGTAGACGAGTTTTATATTTAATGTCTGTCGACTTAAACTCCTGGAAGATCTGTGGGCGCGATGAGCGGTCAAGGGAAAAAACACTGGCGAGTGATGATCAAACACACACAAACACTGTGCATGTACACAATAAAATATGAGACAAAGAACTGGCTTAATAACATCAGGGGGTGGAGAGACCCTTACTGGTATATTTTTGTATCTGTAAAAAACATTTAGCTTGGAAGAAGGCTTTTCAGTAAGGAAGCACACAGATAAACAAAATGATGCTTGTTCATTCAAAATATTTAAAATACATAAGAACCACAGCCTTCCTTTGGGGCCTGGGCCTCATATGTTCCTCTTCACTCTGAAAGTACTGATTTACTACTGATTTATAAGGTCTTTGCATACTTGAAAGGCTGCACACACTGTACTTACATGAAGTTTCTAAACCTAGCAAGAAGCTTGGGAAGTTTGCATCAGTGAAACAAAAAAAAACAGACGATCTTGGGAGAATATTTAGCTTGACGCACGAGTCAAGGAGGATTAAATGTCTACAGGAACACTAGCACCCTCATGAGGATATAATGCTCACTGTGCATCAGAACACAAAACTGTTGGATGGACAAAAACTGGGGGGACAGCTGTACTCGTCTTAGGTCCTTACCACTAGTGCGACAAAGACGTAAACTAGAGGAAAGGTCATGTTGGTAAATCAGATGCTGAGTAGACAGACGAACCAACATTCCCCCCCCCCCGTCAGTGCACTCAGATTAACATCTTTCATTCAGGTGTGAAACCCTGTTCTGTTTGCTCATGTGTAGTTACAGCGGGACAGGAAAGGATATCCTCTTCAATTTGTGCTGCAAGGTGCTCGCAGTCGACTCCAATGGTCTTGTGGTCACCTGGAACAAACACACACACACACACACACACACACACACACACACACACACACTCTTGTTTAAGCTTTACATACATTAATTGCAAAATGAACGGCACCATGATGAAACAAACAAATTGGGAACTTGGTAACAAAATTAGTAAGAAACTTGTAACTTAACATGCATTCGTTAATAAACACATTTTCTGGCAGTGAATCAATTAATGTCTGAAAAGACAGACTTTGATGGATCACATATTTACTTCATTGCTTTGGAGTTGATCCATACCTCACTAGAGCATGAAGACTCATTCTTGATGATATTCAAGGATCACTTACTATCTTTTTTTCCCAGAGCTTTTTAACCAACAAAAACGATCTCCCCTCAAGGTCCATTTAGTAACTGGTCTGCAGCTTTCGATCATATCACAAGATCTTCATCAGCTCATGAAGTCATGGAAATGCAGATGTTCAAATTTCTTTTTTTCCGAGCACTTTAAAACATTGTGGAGAAAAAACAATGACTCATCTGCTCTTGAAGATCGTGTGATATAATTTGAGGTGAGATTTTTTGTGTTTATGCTCTTAATGTGAAGTTCTGATCAAATTGGAAACAAGTATGAATGTTAGAAATGTCTAGAAATATCAGCAGCAGCACCATCAAACAGACATCAAACCTCTGTGCAGAAGTGGCTGTCAAAGGTTTTACTTTCTTTCATTCGTTCTCTGGGGAATTAAAAGAGCATCCAGGTCTTGTGAAAACACCGTCTATGAAAAAAAAGAAGCTATCTTCTCACCATCAGTCTGCAGCGCTGCCACCAGCAGCTCTCGACACTTGTTCCGCACGTTGTCGGTGGTGACGGGGGCGGGGGGGAAGGAGGTGACCAGAGGGGGGAGGGTTGGAGTAGTGGGGGTGGTGGGTGTGGTTAGGGTGGTGGGGGGCTCCTCTGACTTCTTACTGCTGAGTAGGAGGGGGAGAAATGATGAAACATTTCCACTTTAAATCCAGTTCTGTTGTTAAAGACACCATGAAATGGAAACAGAGTTCAGTGACCTCATCCAACGGCAGGTGTAACCGAAAGTGACATCATCACTGTGCGACAGACCTTGTCTCGCTGCTGCCAGAGTCGTTGGAGGTGGAGGATGACCTCACAGGAGAGCCTTCCTTCTTCTTCTCCTTCTCCTCCGAACCGTCTGCGGGACGAGACCCAAAACGACAAACGCACACACGGATACACAAGTAAGAAGCATTACGCAGCAGACACACAACATTTCGTACATGTCCAGTCGAACCTGTGGAGGAATTCAGGGTGTGATTAGAAGATTGATTTGTGAAGCAAACTTCCCCTATCACAGCACATCATTTTTCTAAAATCGTTTAATCACATTGATGAGAAGAAGCTGTAAGGACTCACCTGCAGCACACAGCGTGATGTCCGTTAAAAAACCTGCACCCGTTGTTTTCTATGAAAGCTTCATCGCGGGTCGACTTGCCTCGATGACTCACCGTCATCATCACTGTCCTACTTTCTTTACAGTGCGCGCGGTGTGTGTTACAGGTGTCAAATTAGGTGACGCTCTGCTCTATTTTAGTGGACAATTATTTGTTCATGCCAATTCATAAGCCCAAGAATGCTCGACAGCAGGTTCACCTGTATCACGACAGTATTGTTACCTAGCGAGGACATCATGTCACTGTGTCAGGGGATCAAGAAAAATGCCAAACATTCTCCAGTTCCAGCTTCTAAAATGTGAGGATTTGCTGCTTTTCTGTGTTTGATATCACTCTAAACTGAATCTCTTTGGGGTTTAAAGTGTTGATCTGGCAAAACAAGACTTCTGAAGACGTCATCTTGAACTCTGGGAACTTGTGATGGGCATTTTCACTATTTTCTGATGTTGTATAGACCAAACAATTACTTGATTAATTGTAAAAAAAAAGAATAATAATAATTCTACCTCTACTTCACACACACTTCTCTCACACATAACCACCATAACCCTGTCTGCTAAAACTGTATTGAGTCCTCACAAAGATAGCACAAGAGCATAGAACACATACCCACACTTACCCAGCAGTTTCTTCCAGGACTTGATGAGAGTTTTGGCAAGAGTCTGAACTTCTTCATCCGAACTCTGTTTCCTCACTGCGTTCACCGACATCCCGACTCTGGTCGACTGCAGACAGAGAGAGAGACGGGGAGAGGCAGAGAGAGAGAGAGAGAGAGAGAGACAGGGAGAGAGAGACAGGGAGAGAGAGTAGCCTTGTTGGATGCCCATGCCTTACTTTATAGTCGAGATGAAACAGCATTTTTAGAGTATCTAAAAGTGGGCGTGACACACTGACGTACCGTGCTGTTGCTAGCTAACTAATGACTCTTAGCTCTGTGCTGCTGATTGATGGGTGGATGTCATGATACTATTGGTTGAAGTTGGTTGGTTCAAGCTCACGTAAGCACACGTCATATTTTGTTTTACAGGAAGAAAACATGATTGGATTTTGATATAAAGAATACAAAGATTTTTTTTGGCATATATTGTTAAATAGGTGCACAATATGACCGGGGTCCAGGGATGTGATTTAAAAGGGTTAAAAAGGTATTTTTCTTTTCATCTCGACTTTAACAGACTTGGTAGTAGCGGTGCTCGTGGTTATACTAGTGCTGAACAGCAGTGATAGCTAATCAACATCAGGTTGCGTCTGACTTCAGGTGCACTTGGCGGTGGCGGTGACATGGCAGAGGGGTGGAGTTAATTACCTGCAGGGTCTCCAGAGACATCTTCATGTTCTTTAGTTCCCTCAGCAGGTCGAGAGCTCCGTCCTGTAGACAGAACCATCAACGAAAACCTTAACATCACCTTCTTACCCGGTAAATGTGGTGAGGTCAACTCACACCTGAGTAAGTGAACAGCGGGCGGATGAATCTGGCACGTTATTTCATCTTATTTAGAAATGAAAACGCATCTGTGTCCATTTAATGAACAGAAACGTTTCAAAGTGACAGATTTGTTTCAGTGGACATCATTCATTTAACCCAATAAAGTCAAAGTGATGAACTGTGAAACCTGAAGCCTCTAGTGCACAAACACTGAGAATGTACTTAACAGTGAAGTAGGAGACATCTTGTGTCCACTGGTTAAACATTTGCATATTCATATTCTGGATTTTTCAGTGAGGGAGAAGGTGTAGACGTTCTTTAAAGAGTTAATTTAATGGGGTAGTTAATTTATTATTCAAAGCAGATTATTTCAACAGGGCATCTTCAAAATTCTTAAAATGTTGACCAGTTTTTGAATGTCACCGTAACACTGGTACTAATTTAATTCAACAGAGCTGAGGGTCAAACTTCTCAGTTTATGAACAGAACTAAGCTGTCTAGTGTTATTAGATATATTTTCAAAATAAAGTTCTGCATGTTCTTTATTAATTTATTTATTGCTTGATGATCTTTTTGTCTCTTATAATACAGAACCTTCCTGGGCACATGTTAACGAAGTGTCCCATACTCCACTAAAGTCTGTGCTGTGAAAACTACACTTACACATTTTAATATAATAATATAGAGGGGTTTTTTTTATATTTTACTTCCTTAATAACGGTTTCCCTTTTAGCTCCGTACTCCAATATAACCAACATGTGAATTTATTCACCTGTGGAGCTATAGTTAATACACTCTGGGGTGAGTTGACTAGATAATTGATTCAAGGTGCGGGTGTTTTAATTGGCAGCATTTTGACCAATAGCTGCCGTGATTTATGGCCAAACTATTTCCAAAAATCAACAAAAACCCAAGCAGCAGCCTTGCCGTGTGTGAGATTATCAGCAGAAATGTGTAACCCCCCCTCGCAGAGCAGTGAGCCCAGTCAAAGCACAACTCCCCGTGTTTCCAGAATGTCCCTCTCTCCGCGGTTGAAGGTAGAGCTCATCACCTGATCGCGTGTTTTTCAGCGGATGCGGGAACTGTTTCTGCACTCACCGTGTTCTTCTTGTGCACCATTTTATCCAGCTTTTTGGCGATGCGCTCCACTTCCTGGGTTTTAGCCATTTTGAGCGGATTTCTCTCCGTCAGTTCTCCTCCTCTGCTGCGGTGAAAACCCCCATTGATGTGCAAGAAAAACTCTCCCCGTCTCTCTCTCTTTCCTTCTCTTTACGCAGCCTGTCTGTCTCCTTCCCTCCCAGCTGCTGCCTCCCTCTCGTTTGTTGTTGTGTGACACCGTGGGGCCGCTGGGAGTTGTAGTTTTAGTTTTAGTGTTTGGCTCTGTCCTAGGCTACTGTACCCTGGAGCAACTTGGCCAAAAGTTTTAAAGGAGACTCAGCAGTCCCGCAGCCAGAGGAAACTCCTTGGACGGGCATCTGATTTCCCCGGACGGGTCCTTTTTAAAATCTTAATCATTAAAACTCTAATTGGAAATAACGCAAATGTCATCAATATTTACATTTGATTTCATATATTTCATTTTACATATATTGTTGGGCGGAATTCGGGGAGGAACTGATGACGTTAGTTTGATTCAGTGAGAAGCTGCTGCATCATGAGCCTCAATAGTTTTTTCGATGCGATGTGATTTTCTTAATTTGTGCCTGCGGTGCTTTTGTAATTTAGCCAACAAACCACAGCAGTACAGCTAGACGTAATTACACTTTAGTGCAAAATACTCTCGCAATGCTCTTAAACACTGTAAATCACATCTTGACAGCAACATATGAAGTGATCAGCGGAACAGTGACAGTTAACAGGCTTATCAGTAGGCCTGTAACTACAGGACAAAAGCGCATTTTAAAGTGCTGCTGAAAGCTCCATTTAAACTACATATTTGTTCTTTCTAGAAAGACTGTCTGAACCCGATCCCAACAGATCAATACAGACCTCCAAACAAAACACATGACTAGGACCGGGGGAGGTGGGCTGCAACGTGACAGAAAGAAAACAATACTAAAGGCGTAATATACCTCACCCACTGGGCGCAGCACCCTCAGAACCTCACCTTCCCGCGGATGGGTCCGAGGGCAACGTGTCGTGCGTCGGTGAATCTCCTCAGGACCAGCTGCGCCTCACGTGCATGGAGCATCAGTCAGCAGTGGTCAGTGAAAACTTTTATCAGCACTCACAATCAATCATCACACATTGCAGCGATAGTTAATTGGTCTCATGTTTTCTTTTGACTTAAAAAATCATTTGGAGGTTGAGGCGTGCGTAAAGGTGGCACGCGATGCGCCTCTACAGTTGAACATGTGGAGAACTTGGAGAAAGAACGGCACAACAGCTCATTTTAAAATCTGTCTTCACATGCTCGTCACAGTGGGGGTGGTTGTCTTGAAAAACGTGCTTCAGCTTGTTTGGATGAAGTCAGTATCTGATTGGTAGCTGCTGCTAACTTTCCACCGCCCAAAACAAACACAAGCTAGTGAATCAGAGCAGATGAGCTGCTTGTGATGAAAAGTGTTACTCTGCTATATGCAGGTTCCCATACACTCAGCCTCAGCCTTATAATGGTGACATAGAGCTACACCGAGAGCAGTTAAAGCAATAACTGAAATACATTTAGTTTCTGATGAAGGTGAAATACACACCTTGTTGGGAAATGAGCCAGCTGATCAGAAAGGACTGGGAACTTCAACTGACTGAAGTCCATTTCAGTTCCTCTGGAGGAAGATTTCACTGTGATTCGGTCACTTTCCAGTCCATCCAACTCGGCTCATAGCCTGCATGTACTTACTGTGACCGTCCTCTAGATGTCAGTGTTGTAAAGTTATTTTGTACTCAGTGTCCGGTGCACGAACGTTGATAATAGCGTACAGTCTGTGTGTATTTCTGTGAGAGACCAAACTCTGTAAAATACACCATTTATTTGGAAACTATCTGACTAATTGGTGTCTCCAATTTGATTTAACTGCAGTTTCTTTCAGCTCAGTGAAAAGAAGGTTTTAGGTCCAGTGCAAGTATGCAATGATGAAGCCATCATGGGACCTGATGAAGGTCGTGACTGAAGGCTTGGCTTTACCATTGGATGTTTTCATAATATATTCTTCCACCTTAGAATTGTAAAAATATTAGCAATGATCTTTATTTATGGAGCACTTTTCAAACCTACATTTAAAAAGTGCCTCACGCAAAACAGCAAAATAAAATCAACAAATTATAACGGATCAAATCAGTTTCACTAGCCTAATATAACTGTTTCTTGATTTCTTTAAATCATAAACAAAACCCAAATAAAATCAGGATAAGCTCTTCAACAGCTGTATGTTTTAAGAAGAGACTGGGGTTTGGTTGAATGATTAAGGAAAAAAAAATATATTTTTGCAACACAAAATGATGCTAACTTGTTCTGACTTTACTTTTACTTTTTGTCTTGTGAAATTGTGGATATTTTCACCTATTTGGGGCTTTAAACATACTTTCAATGAAACAAGAGAAGGAGAGATCTCTATTTGGTTGAAGTGTTTGCAATTTGTGTCTACGTTAAAGGGGAACTCCACCAATTTTACACATCAAAGTCTGTTTACAGGTCTTGGGGAGTACTGTACTACTGCACATGTGAAAAAAGTTGTAAAGTATTTTAGGGCTCCAGAGGGAGCTGTGTGAAGTCTGATAAATTACCTCAAGTGATGTCAGTTTGAAAATGAAAAGAATCTGGACGTGTGGAGTTAGAAAGAAGTGAGCTTACCAGACATTTGTAGGCTAGCTGCTCGAGGCTACATTAGCCACTATCAGCATAACACACCTGAATCTCTGACCAAACTGTTGGCAGTCAAGTTGCATTGTGGGAAATGTAGGCTGCACGTGTTGACAAGGAAGAAGAATGGAATAAAAAAGATGATGTCTCTGCTTCTGCTGTATCTGCTGTATGTGCTAAATTGTAGTACTCTTTTAAGACCATAATATGTTACAAGTAGAGCTCACTTCATTTTAAAGTGTCACAACAAAAAATGGTTTGGAACCACAGCTCTAATATCAAAAGATGCATCGTGACAGACAGAGGGTCTTGATTTATGACAAGAAAGAGCAAAAATAAATGAAAATGTCCCATATTTCTTTTGTAATCTAGAACAGATTAGATTTTTTAACAAATTTCCCCAACAGTACCTGCCAGCTACCACTCTCTCTCCCTTTCTCCCTCTCAATTTAAATCAGACTCTCCCCTCTGCATCTCTGCATTCCACACAAGTAAATAATTCTTGGAGAAACTCTTCTGGTCTCATGAATTCTTGCTGCTTGATGTCTGCAGCCAAGAACCTCCTCCAGCTGAGGATCTGCAGAGCAGAGCTGGCAGCGACATCAACAGCTGCTGGCTGAGATAGCTGCCAGTCTGAGCGTGTGTGTGTGTGTGTGTGTGTGTGTTTACTACAGAGAACCTGGAGAGCTCGGAGGTATGCAGCGAGGGAGAAAAAGATGCAGAGGAGAGAAACTCGTCCAAGAGCTGATTAAAAGGAAACAAAAGCAGCTTCTTTCTCCTCTTCCTCCTTTCTCCTGTAATGGAAATTTCTGTGATTGCGGTGATTCATGTTATAGCAAATTAATTAGCAATTATTCAATGGTCTCATGAAACCACACTTGTATGAACTTTAAATCCTGTAACCCCAGTAAGACTGTATCTCAACCTCATTTTACACATTACGACGACATTTGCGCTACACGCCTCTGTTTTAACTCATTTTTGCTTTGCATGAGTAGGATATAGGTTGCTTGTACAGATCGCTTCCTTGGCAGTTCACGATCAACAGAAGGATTTAACAGTTCATGCTAAAACCACACATAGACTATCAGAAATTTCTGTGGATGGTCGGCTTTGTCTTTCGTACCACAAACAAACTGCACTTGACAGCTTTCACACCAGCCTAAACAAACCGAAGCCAAACACGAACTAGCACAACCTCCAGCATGTCATCAGGGTAAACAACGCCTTTTAACTTGCAGGGCGATGTTTCTACGGAAAAGGCATCTTGTCGTTGCAGAACCGCTGGAATGATCGTGGCTGCTTATGACTCGGCATGGTGTGAGTGTCCCTGCAACTATGGAAAAACGGCAACAGACTTATAATGAATTCCAATACAACATGACCACTAAATTGGAATCTGAAATCCAGCTGTCAGTAACCTCTCTGTCTGTTACAATAATGCTAAGCTTCTTGGTTGTTGTGGTTGCAGGATGTGAATAACGATAGTGTTTGGCTTCTTGGTGAAATCCTTTAAAATGACTGTATTAAGGAAGTGCCCCCTGACCTTGGTCTATGGAGTCTTTTGGATTAACTTCTGACAGCAGGAACTGTTCGCTCTACCTACAGTAGATCTATGTATCCAGGAAGTGTTCGTTTTGTGTGTGGATCAATGAAACCTGCTCTCAGCATCTGAATTCAGGAAGTGCCCTCTTCTCGTGATCTACGGACTCATTCAAAGTCACCTCTGACGCCAGGAAGTGTTTCTCCACTTTGAATGGATCGTTGGAGTCTCGGTTATTGAACATCCGAAGTAGGAAGTGCCCACTCTCCTTGATCTGTAGCTGTTCATTTTGACCCTCGGCACCAGGAAGTGTCCTTTCTACTTATGTTAGATCTATGGAGTCACTGCTAGTTACCTCAGACAGGAAGTTTCCTCTCTGTTGGATGGATGGAGCTATTCTTATTTCCTTCAGAAAGCAGGCCAAGTATTGTGTGGAGTTGGCTCCTTCTTCCTCTCTGATGGTAAATGAGTTTGCTGAAGCTTCGTCAGAACTGAGGCTGTTTTCATGATTAGCTCAGATGTGAGTTACATGCCTATTTAGATTTGGTAATCTCATACACATAACTAACTGGATATTCAGAGGCTTGCTGGGAAGTTAGATGTCTGGATTTTGAAAAATGTTGCAATGACGATCAAGTCAAAATTAAAGCAAGGCTCCAGTGAAAGTTGGTTTTGGTTAGTTAAGAGTGCAGAGTTTGCTTCCCTGCTTTTTCCACAATGGATTTCTCCCTTTATGACTCTTGCACATCTGCTATGACTGAGGGATTTAGTAGTTTATTCTTGATTCTTGGCAGGAAAAATCTGGATGTGACGTCACATCATCCACCAAACGACTATATGAAACAGGTTCCGCTTTCGAAGATTTAACATGAGTAAAACAGATGCATCTTTGGCTTTAGTAGAAAAACTTGTTTACAACTGCTGACAAGTACTTTTGAAAGACTGATTTATTCAAAAATATTGGTACAGTTCTTGTACTAAAGTTATTGGAGCAGGACAATGGTGTCATTACTTTATATGGAAGTTCAGCGACCCACAAGGTTCACGCTGTAATAGGCTCGTGTTTTTTTCAAACATCAAACAAGCAGAAACAGAGAGAGGCAACGCTGAGCAGGCGGATCAGTCTGCAGCATGAAAGGCCGCCATGACTGAGTGAATGAGCTCACATCTGTCAGAGCTGACACATGAATGCAATGACTGATTATAAAAAGTCTCCGAGTCTGCAGTTTGACAGTTTAACACACATTAGAAAAGGTGAAGTTGACATGTTTCCATCAAATGGAAATAAAATATTTACTTTATTTCTCATTCACTTCAACACAGTCAGAGTCTTCTAGTGGCCATAAGAAGAACTGCAGGTTAAGACACTTCCAGCATCCAGCACCTGAATTTAAAATGGCTGTTCCTGCTTACTTAAAACATATCTATCAATAAACTCTTGGTGTCTTTTTCTTGAATTTTACTGTCTCTAATCCTGCACTGCTTTGGTCAAACTGCTGCTGCCAGAAATTAAAATGACTTTCCTGTGATTAAGCATAAGTCATGCGTCAGCAAAACACAGTACAGCTAACTTTTGTTTGTTTATCTCTTGATGTATCTGAAGATGTCAGCATTCGACCTTCTCTGTGTGTGTGTGTGTGTGCATGCGTACGAGCGTGTGTGTGTGTGTGTTTTTTTGTTTCCAACATTCCAGCCAGGCGGCCACACCAGGAGACAGGAAGTCAGGAACAAGGTGGTAATGATGATGTCATCATCCTGGGACAGAGAATGAGGCCGTCGGTCCTCGGTGGCACAGGTTCGGCACACGGCCAGTCATTCTCCGCCCTGCAGGGGCACCGACATGTGGCGAGCCGGTGAACAGGAGTCAGCCTGACAAAAGAGACGCGATGTGAGGAATTCAAAATGAATTTCCATCGAGTGCTTCCAGAATGAACCAACAAATGACAACATGCAAAGTAAAGCTCATGACTCATTGCTACTGACGTCAAAAAGGGATATTAGTATTCATACTTAATATTCAATACATGTCCCCCACCACTCAAAAATGAGTGTTGCTTATTGTTGCTTCACTTCATTTACTTAAGCAAAAACACTCCATTACAAGTAAAAGACCTTCTTAAGTAAAACTATTGATGTATTATCCGCAAAATGTACTTAAAATATCAACGTAAAAGTACTTATTCTGTAGAAAAATGGCCCCTTTGACTGCTATATTATCATACATGACATTAATAACGTCTAAGCATCATTTTACTGTTGTAGCTGGTCGAGGTGGAGCTAGTTTGAACTACTTTATATACAGTTGGATAGTTTAGTCCGGTGGTTCCCATCCTAGGGGTCGGGCCCCTCCAAAGGGACACAAGATCAATCTGAGGGGTCGTGAGATGATTAATGGGAGAGGAAAGGAGAAAAAATGAAGTTCTGCAACACAAATCTGTATTACTTTTTTTGGACTTTTCTCAAATTTTTGCTGTTTTGTGAAATATTGGAGAGTTTTACCTCTTTGGGCCTCAAACTGTTATTTTTAAATGAAACCATCTGAGAACATTTTTGAGGGGAAATGTCTCTATGGTGGAGCTGCCAACAACTCAAAGACATCTGAAATGTGACCAGAGGCCCCAACCAGACACTGTGTTTTTTGCGAGGGGTCACAAGCCAAAACGGTTGAGAACCACTGGTTAAATCCTTAACAAGTCATTGTATTTTATAAGCTTATGATGTGTGTGTTTTATGTACATTTTTTATGTAAAATCATAAAATCAAAGTAACCAGTAACTCCATCTGTCAGATAAATGTAGTAGTGAAAAAAGTGCAATATTAGAAGTAGAAAGTATAGCAAAAAAACCTCAAGTAAAGTACAAGCACCTAAAAATTGTACTTCAGTACAGTACTTGAGTAAACCTACCTAATTACTCCCCACCACTGCTTCTTTTGGATGTTTAACTTCCACTGTGCAGAATGATATATGTGCAAAGTTTAATTAATCTGATGGACTTTTCTGTGACGCAGGAGACATCTTGTGTCTAGCAGTTAAATGTTTGAAATGACACATATTTTCATATTCATTCAGGGAAAAGGAGCAGATGTGCTTTAAGAAATGTTTCCCAATGTTTTTAGTTAATTGGACTTTTTTTGACATCTGACTTGAATCTGAAAACATGTCTGGAGAGGATATTTCAGCTGTTTTCATGCATGTAGCATGTTGTCCTGCAGCCTT
>LKNJ01002539.1:20000-77500 GCA_002120245.1 Maccullochella peelii
ACAGAATACTTTCCCAACTTCTGTGGCTGACTAAACTGGAGGCTCTGAGTTTGTTCACCATCACTCCCCCTCTTTCTCCCTCTCATCCCTTCCTCTCTCTCCATCTGTCACTTACATACTGTATATATATCTCTTTCTCTCCATACGTCCCCAGTCGACTCCTCTTTCTTCCTTATTTCCTCTGTTAGTTTTTCTTCTTTCGCATTTAATCAAGCTCCTTCTCATCCTCCCTCCAGTGCGTCTCTCCTTTTAGGAATCTGTCTGTTTAAATACTTACAATTGCTGTATGTTTCCATTAATTTGTGTAAAATTGTTAATGTTTAGAAAAATAAAATCTGTTGTAGAATTTTTCTGATCTTCATGAAAACATACAGTATAAAAGAGTCTAGAAAGCGTATTAATCCTTAACAAGTGCTTGTTGTTGCAGTTACTGTTTTGATCACAAAATGGAGAAACACTACTTTACATATTCCAGTAAATGTTATTACGGTGCATGAATAACTGTTCATATACAGTCATGTAGGAGACTTCATGACACAGAGAAACAGCAGCTTCCACTATTTGGGGAGCTTTCAGTCAGCAGAAACCTAACTAACGGATAACTGAACCTTTCCGAAAGTCCAAATCCACATTTCAGCTGCTGTGGTGTCGATTATCTCCAACCGACATTATTTCTTCTCCAACATCTCTATTGCTATTTACAGAAATATAGAAAATCAAACTAAGAGAAACAAAAAGCAAACATGGATATTTCTTCCATGTCTTACATGATGGAGCTTCCTGTCAGCATTTAAAGGCACCATCAGAAAAGTCTGTAACTCAGACAAAAAATAAATGCTGACTGTGATGGATTAGCTGTCTGCAGCAAGTTTCGAGTCTCTACAAATTGATTTTTATAGAAATGAGCTGCAACCACACGCTGCCTGGAAGGGAGGAAACCAAAATAAAAAACTACTGTACGCTTTGGAAAATGGCAGGCAGTAATTCAAAGTACACATAATTTGTATTAAATTAGGTAAAGCATGCAAAGATACCACTATAATCCTTGTAGGTCCTTTAAGGCGACCTACCACACACTGGAAACTATGGGATACACTTCACTGACTGACTTAATCCACCAATCATAACTGAACAATTAAATAAAAAACAAAAAGTATCTGCCAAGAAAAATCAGATTCACTGCATTCCTCCCGTCTCTCTGCTGTGTTCCAGCAGTGATGGGAGGCTCTGCTGAATCACAGCGTTTTAAAACCACACTGCTGAGGACTCGGTAATGTAGCAGCGGCTCTGCCTCTCGCTGCTTCTCCTCCAAAATGCTATCACACCATCCCACCTCACATCTAAATCATATCAAAGCGTCGGCCACACTCAAAGCAACTGAGCTGCAACCAAGAACCCTGGACAAACAGGGGTTCCATAGACTGTATATAAAGATGGACGACATGACAGCTCCCCAAATGAAGCTAAAACAACAACGATCGCCCCCTGGTGGCTGGCTGCAGTATACGTCATAAAAGGGCGCGGGCCCTCCATGTTAGCGGATGGGACATGGGCCAAACTGAAAACTCAAAGTACACGTCAAATAAAATTTTCCCAAAGATGGTTTCTGTCATTTTAATAGTTCTTATCACACTGATGTTTGTTCAAGTGTTAATTTTTCTGATAAGTTTGGTTTTAATTAGTTATTTGATGCTATAAAAAGGGGATGGAGGGGTGAGACGTCATGATTGACTGTGATTTGATTGTAGTGTGCTACAAGACGGGTGTACGGACGGGACCTCAATACTGATCACTGCGCAGACTCTGGCTCCAAATGACGTCACCAGCGCAAGATGTCAGCACCCGTATCTGAGATATTTTGGCTTCACTTTTGTACAGTGGAAGGAAGGGTAGGCGTGTCGTCCATTTTTATATACAGTCTATGGGTTCAACAGACAAAGGACAAGACCAAAAGAACAAAGCACCCTGTGAGGCTGTAATGCTCATTACACATCTAAAATAAATTGCTGAATAGACTAAATTAAACTCTGCTATTGTTAGATGCTTACCACTTGTGGGGGAAAAAATGTTAAGTTTGTCCTGAGGGTGACGTCAGTCTGTTTTGTTACTTAATCAGATGGGTTCATCCTCTGAATTTGACTGCTGGACTGTATTCACCCCAAACAGCCAATGTACCAACTGTACACATGTTAGCTGTAAGCTAGCTAGCAACTGTGACAGCTTCAGCCTCTGACTGAGCTCAGAACTCCCTAGAAACTCCAGTTATTTCTGTTATTTCCTCTTGTCTCTGTGCGTTTGTGAAGCAGATTCAAAACGCCCCGGAATACGCGCAAATTTTTTGCTCGAGTTGAAACCTTTTCAACTCACACCGACGCAACTTTGCATCAGTTTGCTCCGTCCTTCCGTTGCATACGTTGTATGCCGTCACGCCACCTCTGCTTTGCATTCTGTCTGAACACACAGTTAGACTCAGTTGAATGCTAACATATAACATGCTCACAATTATGTTTACAAGCATGTTAAAATGTTATGTTGGCAATAAGCTCTAAGTACAAGTGAAACATTATACTTTTGCCACTAAAAGCATTTAACATTTAGCATCTACCGCATGCTAACATGGTAACTGCTAAAACGGACAAACTAGCATGTTAATGTAAGCTAATGCCATGCAAGCATCAGCATGTTTAGCATTAGAGCTTAGCTATAGTGTTAGCATTGTGTACAGTTGAAGTTACCCTTTTATGCTGCTGCCCTTCTGAACTATGTTGCACTTTTTTTTTTAGCAATCTCACCAGATCTTAATTAAGTTAATTACTAAAGTGCTTTAACAATTGATGACTAGCTCCAAGATTTTTTTATTTTTTTATTTACTTTACATTTAAAGTCCTGGTCCTTGCTCTATAGTTAGAGCAAAAAGGCAGAATTTCCATGTTTGCCAACCAGTATCAAAAATGAAAAAGAAATTTGGTTGTGTGAGACAACTTACTGGGTGTTTTTTACTGCCTACTACTGACAATGTGGATGAAGAGGCAGATACAGAATTTTAAAAAATAATTGGAGTTAGAAATGAAGTTAGAGTTAAAATGTTTTCAGTCAGATTTTTCCGGTTAACACTAGAAAACCAGATACCAGTGACAAAGTCATGTCAGCAATAGCACCTATAATTATATTTGCCCTTAGCCTGCCGGCCTCCGCTGCCATACTTTAATCACAGATCGTCTGTCCTGATTTTAAATTAGGATGTTTTTTGCCTAAGAAATGAGAATGAACATCATCATTATTCCATTTCACCTCTAAATCACTTTCTCTCCCCTCAACCGCACTCAAAACAGCTGCAGCCTCTGGAAAGTGGTAAAACAGTACTTAGGCTTTAAATTAGTAGCTTTACTGAAAGAATGAGTTTGTGTTGTTTTAACAAATGGCTGGGCCAACGGTTTTGGGTGGGACAGAGGGTCCATGGACATACACAACTACTTTTGCAATTAGTGTACAAGAAATAAATGTACACTGTTTCAGATTAACAGGAACTGATACAAGACGAGCACCGACAGCCGTAAATCAAGTGTGATTTGGTAAAGCTACCACCAATTTGAAAAGTTTCAAATATGAATGCAGAACAAAGAGGAAGAAACATATTTTTGCAAAGATTTAATACTTCATTTTGTGTTTTGTCAGATCCTCATGGTGTTTCACCACTGTCAACAATTTGTTTAAATGTTTTCCAGCTGTGAGCAGCTCTTCTTCCATTTCTTTGCATTGTGGGACAACATCAACAGCTCAAAAATTAAAACAAACTCAGTCTGCATATTAATCTTTGAGTGTTCTTAATTCTGTAAACCTGGTAAAAATTAGAATATGGAATAAAAGTGATACACAGCTCAAGCTTTGTAGAAAATAAATGAGTAGAATGAACGTCCTCGTTATCCCACTTCACATCTAAATCACTTTCTCTTTCAAAACAACTGCTGCAGAGAGCACTGGCCTAGAAGATGGATAGTATTTAGGTTTTAAATGAGCGGTTTGTGATGTTTTCACACACAGCCCAGGGCCGTGCAGAGAAATGCATCTATAAACTGGGTAAAGACAGAGTGTCGCTGTTTATGCTGACCTATTTTCAATAATGATGATGTAAAAACAAAATGATGAACGCATGCTAAAAATACTAAATTTATAGCTAAATTACCGTCTGTCCGCTCAGACACTCAACTGAAGCAACAGCCCAGAAAACAGAAGGTGGTGAAAGCTGTGAAGTTGTGCTGTTTGTTTTAGCAGACAGAAGAGAAAAGCTGAATCGCAAACTGATGACTACTAACTCTATAACTACTGTATATACCTACAAATTGGACCTTGAGGTGAGATTGTCAGGGATGAACCTCAACTTTTACAGTAAGTCAGCTCAGAGTCATAGAAAGATCATCATCTAAGTTCTTATCACCTGAGCAAGCTCTTCTGATGAGGACCGAATGATATGATCGAAAGCTCCAGAACAGCTACTAAATGGACCCAAATGTGTTTTACACTTTTATGTGTTTGGATTCAGACACCTGAGGAAACTGAGGCTGTTGGCAGAGTGTAGTGGACCATGTCCATGACCATTCGCAGCACGGTAGGCAAGTACCAGTGTCTTGAATCGGGTTCGAGCAGCCACCGATAGCCAGCGCAGGGTGCGGAGGAGCAGCAGGCTGAAGACCAGCCGAGCTGCTGTGTTCTGGATGATCTGTAGAGGTTTGATGGAACATCCGGGCACAAAGTAACTAATATATTTGCATATTCTAAGCTTTTCAGAACTCTGAAGAGTTTCCCCGCTTAGTCCTTTTTCTTTAGTTAAGAGAGTAAAAGGTTGTAAAATGTTATCAAATTAAGTTACTATTATCCACACCAGCTACAGGAAATGACCCCAAACAACAGTGGATTAAGACTCAAATGCCAATGTTTAAAAATTCTCACTTTTCGCAGTATCTGCACACGGCAACTATGCGGTAAGGTTAAGGTTAGGGCGAGATTGTTGTTACCGCAAATAAACTATGGTTGCAATATTTTTAGGATTAGGCCTGCAGGTCTGTGACGTGATGCAAACACTGATCTCGTCAAGTGACCTATGTCAACCCCTCAGTTACCTGTAATTGGTGTGGTTGAACATGAAACAAATTTTTTAAAATCTGCTTTTCCACTGGTTTAGACAACGAAAACAAACCGTAGGTAAGATTACTGCTTAAATCCTTCCTTTTCTGTGTTTTTTTTTAAACAGCTGCAGCCCAGAGCTCCAGTTAACAAAATACACAGTGACTGATTACACAGTGTTTAGCTGGATTTTAAATTAGCGCCTATTTGGGATGGAGGTGGTGTTGTTTTAGTGCTTAGCAGACAAAAGGCATCCCATAGAGCAGGGTAATGTTTTTTTATCATCATAGATAATAGATACTCGGGCCTGCTTTAATTAATGATAATGGTAAACCACAAATGACTAGCACAAACATTATAATTATGTCACTCTCCCAACTACACTCAAAACAACTGCAGCCCAGAGCACTGGCTTACTAAGTGGATAGTGGTAGAGTAGATAGTACTTAAGTTTTAAATTAGTGGCTTTGCTCTAGGACTGAGGTTGTGTTTGTGTTTGAGCACTTTGCAGGACTCCAGCTCCAGATTCTGTAAACCTGTTGTTGCTCCATAGTTGGTGGGGCAAAAAAAAAAAAAAGGTATCATTTTATCATTTATTACACTAGCAACATCTCAGCTAGATGAAGACCTTGCTGGTAGAATTATTTCAATAACACTTTTATACCTTTTAGTACCTTATATTATAGGTTCATAGTCCAACAATTTGCTGCAATAAAAATACCTCAGCGTAACAGAGTAAAAAGGTTCTACATTAACTGGAGAATGTCCAGTTTGGTGACCTTTTACCGATGAGAGTCAGCACCCCCCAAGTCTGAGGCCATGGTAGTCTAGTGGAAAACAGTGAATTGTTCCCTTTGGGTTGAGAACTAGTTGCCGCCCCAAGCGAAGGAGTACAAGTATCTCTGGGTCTGAGGCATTGGCACAGATTTGGCAGTAATAATGGTATTGTACTGGGCTGTCGTGATCAAGAGTGGGCTAAGCATGAGGGTTAGGATTATCAACTTAGATCAACTGCTAAGTTGGAGCACTCGACTTAGCAGTTGATCTACCTTCCACCCCTCACCTATGGTCATGAGGTCTGGGTAGTGACCAAAAGAATAAGATTGTGGATACAAACGGCTGAAATGAATTTCTTGGCAGGATGTTGGGGCAAACTTTTAAGGATAGGGTGAGGAGGTGATCCAGAAGAGCTGCTGGCCATGTCCAACTGGGTGAAGGCCCAAGCAGACCTAGAAAACACTGGAAGGATTATACTGGGGGAGGGAAGTCTGGGCTACTCTGCTTAGGGTCGGGTTATGCAAGAAAAAAACTATTTCATACAACGTGTTGTCCAACCACGTCAGAAATCAAAAGTGTTTATAACTGTTCCAAACAGCCACACTTGAAGGCAGGGTGAAAAGCCGGCTGTCAGAGTGAGAGGCGAGACGTGATAATCATTTTAATACGGAGTTAATGCCGCACATTTTCAGACAGTCTGTCCTGGAACACATTCATAGTGTTGCACTCACGAAAAGTGACACAAATAGTTGTGTAACAAATGAGAAAACAGAGCTTGACAGAGAAGATCAAACCCTGATCAACTTTCTCACCTCAGCACAACTGACCAATCACTGCGTGAAGTGGGTGTGAGTGTTGGACTGTCGGTTTTGGAAAGTTACAGAAATTCTCAGACACGTTATGGATTCTATCCCTGCGCCAATAAAAAGTCCAAGTTAAGAATATAAAGAAGCCAGATCAGCTAAGTGAGTTCTTCATCTTAAAAATCTATATATTGGCTTTTTGTTTTCTTTTTTTTAACTTTAATAACTTCTTCCAACATCCTCCAGAACACCACTGTGCTCACTGTGAAGTCCTAATCTGAACCTATCTGTAAAGAAAGTGATGAGCCTCATCCAGTGGGTTGTTTGCTTTATCTTAGAGAAGGAGAAATGCTGCTCAGTGTCTCTCTTTCCTTCCTAACACGCCATCTCACAGACTCCAATAATAACTCGGCTTTGAATGCTATACCCACTAATCTAAATCTAAACACTGTGTTGCCCTCCACTCGTCTGGCTGTGTTGTTCTCAGTGTGGTTAACTGGAGGCTGATTTAGCTTTGCAGCTGCCAACTTTCCTCTAAGGACACAGTCTCTCTCCAGCAGAGGACAGATATCAGAGATGAAAGGTTTAGTTTAACAGGTAGAAAGATTAAATTAGTTATCCGTGATGGCACGTAGAAATAAACTGGTTGTAATCTGAGTGGCGGAGTTACTTGCAGTCTGCCTGTAAAATGAGATGTCTTGTGTCAAAATTCACATTTTTTCTCCTGAGAGTGGCGTGACAGGAAATATAATACATCCAAAATTAAAAGGGTCCATCCTCTTACATACAAATACATTTTAGGTCAATTTTAGAGTTTTTAATTCAAAATGTTAGATTTTCATGTTTCTTGTCTACAAGTGGAAATTCTGGCCTGATGGCAGAGGTAAAGAAAAGGTCAGGAGGTCACCAAAATATTAAGAATCATCCTCTGGGGACTATGACAAGCAACAGCAAATTTCATGACAATCTGGATTTGTTTTGATACGTCTCATTCTAGACAAAAGGATGGACAAACAGACTGACCAAAACTGTGCTGCCAAAATCAAAAAAGTATGTCTGAAAAGCCTCAAAGCCTAGAAAAGTAAACCTTTATACGATTTAGTGACAACCACATGAGAATGTCTTCAATATGGAGATTGTGTATGGAGAGTTTTGTTGTCTCACAATCACGTCAATTTTATTTTGTGATGTCGAAACAATGAGCCTATTGTCTTAAGATCACAAGAAACGTTTCTTTTTTGTGATAATTTAATCAACAAATGATTAATCCATGATTAATCTGTTAATGTAAAATACTGCCAAAAAAGAAAAGATAGAAAAAAGCTCCCAGACTAATTATTTTGTCAACTTAACATGATGTCAGAGCGAACTCGAAAGCAAAATTAACAAAAAAAACAAACCTCAGAAATAATTGAATCCATGTCTCCTGTGGTCTTTTGCATCATGTTAAATTGGAGAAATTAAAGAAACTATGAGACACAAAGAGACGAACTAATAAAACAGCAGTCCAGCCACAGGTTTGAACCCAGGTCAGGTCTTACTCTTATCTTTCCTAAACTTTATTTGTCTGATTGTGTTTCTTCTTTTGTATTGGTTTAGTTTGGTATCAAGATCAAATTCCATGAATCCTATTCCTTATCACCCTCTGACCACCATCGGCCCCATCCCAGTCCTTATCGTCCCCCCCCTCCCCTCTGAACCAGGGCCAGTGTTTGAGTGTGTCTGAGTCTGATAGCATTGACTTCAGGAATCACTCCATCTCATTCAGCAGTTCCCACAGGCTCACCACAAAAGAAAAAAAACACACTTTACACACACCACAAAAGAAAAAATAGACTTCACTTGCACACCACAAAAAAAAGAAACTCTTTATCTCCCACCCAACTTCTCTCGTTGTGCCAAACAGTCCCACTTGTTCCACCCCCTCCCTCCTTTAGTTTTTTTCTCGTGTACATTGTAGTCTTGCTCTCCCTCTTTCTCTTGTTCAGAAACACATGCTTGATGGGCAGAAGATATTTGGTTGCTGCCGGAAATGAACACGAGTCAGAAAAATGTGGGGAGTTTACAGAAAGTTGTTGTTAGCAGGGCAAAAAGGAGAAAAATGGGAAAAATAAGATAAGTGGAAATGTACAGACTAAACAGGCCCCGAGTCTGCTTGTGAAACAAAGAGGGAATACGTGAAATATTGCACAGACTCGCTGCTTCTGTTTGTATGTGTTCGTGTGAAAGCAATGTTGAAAATTCTTGACCTACCAGCAGAGCATTTCTTAACAGGACGTCTTTAAAATGGGAGGTTAGTCAGGTGAAACTTACAGTATGTTTAAACATTTAAGGAGTATTTCATGAAACATGTATCACTGACGTCTTTTGTGTATACATTTATCGAAAGTCAAGACCCAAGACTAAATAACTATGTAAAAGTAAACTAAGTAAAACTAGTTCACTGTAAAAAAGCTCCCAAATTGCCACCAGTTTCTAAAAACAATCAGCCTATTTGAAAATAATCGTACAATCAAGAATAATTTCCTCGATAAGTGACTGATCCTAATTTCCTTTCCTTCAATGCTCCAATCAGAGCTGAGCAAGAACTCAGGTAACCTCGCACAACTTTCCTGCAGTAGTACACACCTAAATGTTAACAAACTGGGGTCGAACTGAAACACACACGTTGTTGGAGACGATCCTCACAAGCGAAACGTCAGCATTGTCAAAATACTGTGATGTTTTACCTCGTACGGAGGAGTTTGGGGGGCTGGGTGGATGGATCTGATGGGTCGAACATAATTCCTGTTCCTACCAACGGTCAACATTGGTTTATTTTAACCATGACTGCGGCCTTTTCCTAGTAATAGTTTTGTGCCTAAATCTGACCAAATCTTAACAATTAGATAGCAGATCAGAAAACTACAGAAGCTGAGAATGGCCGTGCTTGCAATTATTTTTTAAATTGCGTTATTTCAAGATCACGAGTTAATTATTTCATAATCTCCAGATAACAAAGCTCGTTTTCTCGTGATAAAGGGTTAACTTATCTCGTAGTCTTCTCCTTAAATGACAAGGACTGATCTGAATGAACAGAAAGACATAATGCAATTTCTGCCTGTGTTAGGCCTTGATTGAAGTAGAGTCTGATGCCATGATCAATAATGGGTACTCCTTGATCGGATATTTCCAGCTTATATCAGTTGCTACAGTTGTCAAGATGCCATCTATGCATACTGGCATGGCACTCCTGATCTCTGATAAACATAAGTAAGCTAATAAGGGGAAGCAACCTTTTTGTTTTCTCGTGATAACGGGTTGATTATCTCGTTATCTCGACATAACAAAGCTCGTTTTCTTGAGATAACAAAATAATTAACTCATGATCTCAAGATAATGACATAAAAAAAAACTTTTGCAAGAAAACAAGTTACATGAATCATTTGTTTGCACATCAGATTTAAGGAAATGTCACGTGCGTCGTTTTGGAATTCAATGAATGGTAATCATCTCTCCCGACTGGCTTATTTTCTTTTCTTTGTTTTAAAAATATGTGTCTTGAAGGCTGAATATGGGATTAATTCATGTTTTAAGATGATTTTCTGAGCTTTTACACAATTTATTCATAATCATATAATGTTCCACTTATCCAACCCAGAGTTTACAAAGTGCTAAACTGCTTTGCTCAAATTCAAAGCAGCAGTTAATGAAGTGACAACTCCCACCCTCCAAAAATATGTACTGAGATTCAAACTGGCAGCCTTTCAGATTCCTCCATTTGCTTTAAAGCTGCAGCTGTTCCAAGTCCAACACATAGGGAAACAAAAACAGTCTGCACAACACAAAACGCAGAACTGATGTGGTTGCAAACAGAGTGATAAATGACAACAGAAAACATGCCAGGACATGCATCGATCAGAGAAACCCATTCTGTGACATGAGAGTTGCCAGTTTGAATCCTGGCAGCACATACAAACTGGAAAACATGACAAAAGGATAAATAAATGATAAATAGTGTTACTGCAACAGGGAATGTGAATCAAGAAAAAGTAGAAAGTCAGCACAACAAACGAATAAAAGTAAGAAAAAATTCTAGTGTTTGTTTTCCCCTCTGAGCAGCTTCCACTGAGGTGCTGCTTTGTACATGGGTTGATGTGATTATGGTTACACTGGTTAGCGCCCAGTGTGAATGTGTAGCATTGTATGTTGTGTGAATCAGTGTGTTGCTGGAACTCATAAATGTTCTTGTGTAAATAAGACTATAAACCAAACTCCTGATGATGAATGAAGCTGCAGTGGTGATGACAGGGGTTATTCTTGGTCGTAGAGCTGCAGGGCTCAATGTTGACTTCATCTGCAGCCTCTACTTGGGAAATTCAGTTTCTCTCATTTCCCTCTCATTTTCCTCCAGTTCCTCTACCTTTTCCTCTTGTCTCTGTACTTTAATGAGGGACTGGGGTAGCAGAGCAGGTCAGTCCTTAATTGTAAAGTTGGTGGTTAGAGCCCCGACTTCTCCTACTAACATGTCGAAATGTCCTTGGTCAAGACACTGAACCCGAAATTGCAACTTGGGTAGCTAAGTTGCTTTGGACAAAAGCATCATATACATGTATGTAATAAAGAAGAGTCAAAACAGCTACAAGTACGTGTGATTTTTTGTGTCGTTTCATGTCCACTTTTCTTTTTTACTTTTTCCATTGATTTTGTCTGCAATTGTGCCGCTTCTTAAATTAGCTTTACATTTAGTCTGAGCACAAGATAAAGCCCGGCTTAGATCTTTGTTCTTCCTTCCTTCCTTATCTATACTTAGAAAACATTTTCAGGCTCAGAGTCCATTAGAAAACACACAACACAAACAACGTACAATACATACATTAATACAAAAACATAATAATAACAACTTTCTATACAACTTTTTATAGTTTCTACATGGGCGCGCAACACAAAAACTAGGATTTGTCAGCAGCATGATAATGGCATTTTTACTAAATACTGTTGTTACTTTAGAGAATAAAATGACTCTACTGACCCCTTTAACTGTAAGTCAGGATGGAAAATGTCTATGTTTTAGAAAGGGGCTCTGCTGGCAGGTCAGTGGCATGTACCAGTCTGAAGGAATGTATGTGAGGGAAGCCAAAAACATGCGGCTCACAACAGTGCAGAGTGAGGTTTCAAAGAATTCCACTGCAAACATCTCTGAGTCATAATTTTAAAGAGTCTGTGTGAAAATAGTTCAGAAATGCTGGGTGTGCAGACCGAGCAGTCTGTGCAATATGGCTGTTAGTTAGACTTCCATCCTCTCTGAAGATGCAGCCTTGACAACGTTCATCAATTACCATCTTGAAGTTAACCCAGTTTGGTATAAGTAATGACAAAGTAGTCTATAATGTAAATGTAGCCTGTAATTTACATGTACAGTACGTAGGTATTTAGTTAACCTAGAGTCGGTCAACACCAGAAGCAAACTGGAGCCGTGGACTGCTTACACTCAAAATATTTTAGTTTTTGTGCTGAGAAACTGCTGTCTTTTTGTGAAGGGTAAGAAAAGCCTTTCTTCCCACAACAACAACAGCAGGTCTCTCATTTTAGGTCACTTGTTGCTGATATAGATATATATATACTGTAGATTCTGAACTATTTATCAGTATTTTAAGAATACAACTAATCACTATTACTACTATCATTGTAACAATAATTTTTCAAGTAACTATGTTTTATCTTAAATTTGCATGATAAGCAGTATTTTTTTTACATTAATAAATGACTGTAAAATAAATGTTGTGGTGCCGAACCCACTGAGAATCAACAGCCAACTCTGCAGCTCCACGCAGCTTAATTAACAAGTGAAACCAGATAACGACAAACAGTTTAAAACGCCTTTTTAATTAGCTAAAACAACTGTATCAGAGTTTTGTGAATTTATTTAGATGTAGCCAGCGCTGGTGGCTCTGCAGCCATTTTGCCATTGTTTTTTGACACTTCTGTAGTTCTTTTCGCCAAATGAGACATGTTGTAGCTGTCAGAAATTCATGATGTCTCCGTTTCTGAAGTACACCTTGGAGGCTGGTGTGAACTATTTTTTCTTCTTGGCTATTTATAACTATGTCTGTATGATATTTTGTGAATTGGTAATGTACATTGAAGAGCCATTAGATGTGATCTTATGCACCCAGGATATTTAAGACGGCTCAGTTTCTCTCTCCATCTCACCATCACCAACTAAAACCTCTTTTGGTTTGGGTTCTCTTTCACTACACAACACTTAGCACTGCAATCACTACTGGCTTACAGACACATCTTTTGCCTCCGTTAAAAATAAAATATTGGTTAAAATACTTTGTACCAGATGTGGTCATATGCGGTTACCACTTGTCAGCACTGTTGAGCCTCGACTGTGACAAAATGATTTGAACCCAGAAACTCACAATCCTGAGACGAAATCCCTGAGGAGCCCCCAGTTTGTCACAACCTGCCTCAAGGGAAGACATTAAAGAGACCACATGTGATTTGTAATTTTTAACATTTTTGTTTAAGTCAGACGGAGACTACTGCAATCTGTAAATATCTGGTGTTAAATGCATTTAAAGTCTGGGTGCATTCTAATAGTGTCAGCATGCTTCAACCGAAGTGCTTGTCGGATTGTTGAATATTGTCTGAAATTCCCTCCCCCGACACCTTTCCGCTGCATCTGACAATTTTGTGTAACTATGTGCAACACCATGAAAGTGTTCAAAGAGAAACTGTCCGAAAGTGTGCGTCATAATCGCCTCCTGTATGATTCAGGGCATCTCACCACTCTCTATGATGGCAGGCTATTGCTTCGCCTTCAACTGTTGACATTGGGAAAAGGTATATGTGACGTGGTCGGGTGACACTGTGTACGAACTAATTCGTTTGAGCCATTTTTGAACAAAGACAAATTGAATCCACCAGCCAGTCCGCTGCCTTTCTGTGTCTTCAGATGCTCCTTTAAAAAATAAGAAAGAGAAATGGTTGTCTGCCTATATGCACAAGCCGTTATAGATAATAGAAGGATGATCAAACACGGTTCTTTTGTCCTGTTTGCCCGTTCAGCGTGGCTCTGATCCCACATATTCACTGGATGGCTCGCCAGTCTAACCAGAGTAAAACCACTGGGACGCTTCACTGTGATAACTTTGGCCTCCTCAGTGGTTACTAAGCAAAGTCAGATTTTCCCAGACATTGCATGGATCTGAATCTTTAACCTTTAACCTGTTATTAGGCAGAGCGGCACAGTTTGACAGGGGTTCACTGAACTTAAGCTCATGTGGCTGATGCGGTTGCTAAAGTGGAACTTCCCTTCAAAAAGTGCTTTCGAATGTATAACTAAACAGCTCAGCAGAGGTTTGTAATTTAAAGCTGTTGGTGAGCTAACACTTTGTCTCTGAACATCTCCAAGCTCCTAATCATATGTATGTGAGTGTCTCAGAGTGACTTCTGTGGGTTGAGTGCCAGCAGGCACCATGACTGACACACAAGTATGTTAATCCATAATATTTAACTTTGTTTTCCAACCATACACTCTTTTATACTGTATGTTGAAAATGTCGTCAGCATTTACTATATATAACCCCACATGTTGACTGATTTATTCTTTTCCTGTTGCCGCCACATTTTTGGTGCCACATACACTTGTAATCAGGAGGAATGGTATGCTTCGGCTTTTGGCAGTGAAATATGCAAAAATGCTTATGTTTTTTTTTCCCCATAGAGAATAATGGGAAAGGGTTGCGAGGAAGCTGAAACACACTCCCTTTTAAAGTCCTGTAACTCTGTCATACATGAAGCTGGAAACTTTATTCAAACTCACCCCCCTTTTAACTTTATTGGTTGAACCTTTTAAAAACTTTTACAGACTTGTGGCATAGTCAGTACATGTCTTCATCATTCAGCATCATTCTGCATATTTTAGGACACTTTTCATGGGGGGGGGAAGTGCTATTTGAAATGCACAGCAAATGTGTATATGAATGGATAGAGGGAAGTGCCAGGGATTAAAAAAACAATGTATCAATGCCGAAAAATAAAATAAAATAAGATGTTTTATGGATTTTTCCAACTTCACCTGAGCCCTTGTTTGACATTTTTGCCTGTTTTTTGCCACAAATTTGACATTTGTAACCATGAATGTAGACAACAAACAACTCCATTACTTTTGACACTGAAGAAAAAGTCTAAATTTGATCAATTTTGAGTGTTTATGGTTTACAAACTGCTATTGTTGGAAAGAGTCTTTCAGCAGTATTTGTATGATTTCCGTGTGTCCTGGTTTGATTGGTTTATAACACTGAGAATACAAGTGATTCTTTTATTATTTCTCTCTCTCTCAATTATATATAATTTGAGTGAAAATTGTAAATATATATGAAATTGAGCAGCTTTGTCTTCTTTCACCCAAAAAACCCCACAGGACCAGGGCAAAAAATTTTACCGAGGAACTTCTATCTGTAAGGTCACATCTCTAACCACTGAGTCACTGATCTACCCGTCATAAAAGATGACTCATGTAATCCTTATCATGACATTACATGGCCCACAGGTTACTTTCCCACAATGCATCTCTGCTTTATCTCAAGACCCTTGCCACTAGCTTCCTGGATGTCTAATTCTGAGAAAAAGCATCAGAGTTTCCTGATTTCCTGAGACCTGAATATGAAAGAGAGGCAAATCATGCTGCTCTGGAAGAGATAGAATTGAGAGAAGATGAGTGGTTGAGGAATTGTAGTATAAAGAAGAGATGTAAAACCTAAAAATCAAAAGCGATTTGAATATTTCTGTCAAGGTGGCAGAATGGAGGCAGTGTTGTGAGAATACTAGCGTGAGAGTCAGAAAAAGAAAGACAGAAAATGACAGGGGCGAGGAGAAAAAGAGAGGACAACAAGGACATAAGAGATGAGAGACAAAAACAAGTGTTTGACTAGAGAACAGAGGCGTTGTGTTCAGTGGGAAAGGTCGTATATTGTCCTGCGGTGCTGCAGTGCATTAATTACAGGATAAGAAATGATAAGCTCTGCTGCTGGGCTATGAATAGACAGACAGAGAGACAGATAGAAAGCTGACAGTGCAACCGGATGCTGACTGTCTCTGGGTTACTCACAGTGTAAGATGCAGTTAGAAAGCGAGCTGGCGTTTGTTCCATTTTGTGTTTTAGGCGTTACGCATGACACTCTTGTTCAGAGACTGTGAGCAGGTAGAAACAGTGTCTCTCTTGCTTCAAGGAAGCTGACAGGACAAACCGTTTTATTGACGGCTGTTAATAGCTGCTAAATAACTGCCAGGTCTCAAATAGTATGAGGAGGAAAGGTGGTGGCCTGAAGATTAGAGAAGCGAGCTTGTGACTGGAAGTTTGTTAGGATAAATCTGGTTGGAGAAAGTGAAATCAGAAGTGTCTCCGGCTGAATTCTCTTCTTTTTTTTCATACTTATTTTACTGTACTGTTTTCACTTGTGAGCCAGGTTTAAGACACATTCCATCATATTTTAATGGACAATAAAGCTTTTTCTGACTGTGATCAGTCATTCAGTGACCCCCCGTGCCTTGTATGGAAGCATCTTCATGCGGTACATTTCTCTACTCATTTATTTTCCCATAATTTGTCACCTGTCTGTATTTTGAAGAATGAGTTGGGTTTATATTACCTGTGCATAACCAGGAGGTAAACATTCTTTTTAAATGTAAATCTGACAGTTTGAACGTCAAGTTAAATTCTTACAAATACATGAATAAACAAGACAGTAAAACTTTTCCCCGATCTTAATCTGTATTTGTTGCAGCCTTGGAGAGTCCGAGCGACAGACTTTAAAACAA
The DNA here is from genome assembly GCA_002120245.1 of Maccullochella peelii. Lineage (NCBI taxonomy): Eukaryota > Metazoa > Chordata > Actinopteri > Centrarchiformes > Percichthyidae > Maccullochella > Maccullochella peelii. Next base: position 36,512 of record LKNJ01002539.1, read on the forward strand.
GCTGTGAAGTTTTCATACTGTCGCTGTGTCTCCAAAAGGGGAAAAATAAATTAAGTTGTTTATCAGCCTTTACAACACTTTGGAAAAACAGTCTTATTTTCACACATTTACTCATATTTATGAAATTACTCAATCAGAGTTTGGGGTGACTTTCATACACTCCAGGACCCTGAAACCAACTCAGCATGTAAAGGTTTGTATAAACCTCCAGTTCAAGGGGAATTTAGGAAAAAACGTTTCGTCTCAATCACGCCCATGTATTTTTGGATCATAAAACATCACACATAAACACATAAATGACCATGCAGACATCTAACGCAAGCAAAATTCAATAAAAACAGACTTATTTTCTCATTGAGCAGCATCTTTCGAATTGTACAGTGGGTTTTGAATGAGTTTCATGGGGTCGTGAAACTCGTCTTGGAGCCCACTCGGCATGCCAAAGACTTGAAGTGAAAAAAAGGATAATTACCAAAAAAAAAAAGAAAATAACAAGGTTTATTCATGCAGCGTCAGCAGGGTGCAACAAAACTGGATAAAAAAAAAAACCAGAGCTCTCAAAAATAACCTTTATGTAGTTTTAATGTAACTTTTTGTCCTCACTGTCATCAACACACACAAAAGATTGGCTCTGTACCTTTTACAGATATAAAATATATAATATAAAGCAGTTCACACTTAATTCTGCATTTTTGTGTAGTTTTATTTCATTTTAGGATCTCTTTTGTAGACTACCACACAGGCATCTTAATTAAGATCATTTTTCAAGTTCCATAAGCATTTTTTAGCAATGCTAGCGGCCTGGTTCTAGGGATGGCAGTGGTAATGTCTGCCTATCAGTCGGTCCAGCACTTTGATCCAGACTGAAATACCTACCTGTAACAACTACTGGATGGATTGAACATTTTGTGCAGACTTTAATGATCCCCAGAAGATTAATCCTACTGACTTGAAGACAAAGATTTCAGATTTCAGTATTAGATCTAAGTGCTGCTTTCGACACAGTTGACCATCCAATACTCCAACAATCCATCCAACAATTATTAAATGGACTGTCATGAAGTTTTGTACAAGCATTCATGGTTCCCAGAGGATGAATCCTACTGACTTTGGTGATCCTCTGACTTTTTCTCTAGCGCCACCATGAGGTTGACATTTGTGGTTTTTAGTGAAATGTCTCACGAACTATTGGACGTATTTGGTACAGACATTTGTGTCCCCCCTGAGGATGAATTGGTTTTTTTTAACTTGTCCCATTTGTCTCAGCTGTACTTTGTGTTTTTTGCTAATTAGTATGTGTCAGCATGTGAACACGCTAAACCAAGATGGTGAACATGGTAAACAAAACATGCTCCTACCTTTAGTTGATTCTTACATTTACCTGATTTGTTCATTGGTTACAGAGATAACCCTAGCTCCAAGCTCTTTAGCTAAGTGTCACTGGTGCTGTCCTTACCTACAGTTTAATACGGGCACGTTCATTTAGACCTGTAACAAACACGTACGTCATAGGTGTCCGGTATCTAAAAGTTAATCCACACCTACCATCACAATTTTCAGTGGCTATGGTATCTGAATCAGTTTAGCTTAAAAAAAAAAGATTATACTGAAAATTTTCTAGTCTTTTTTCCTGCTACTGAGAGCTCATGAAGGCTTGTTGAAGCCCATATTTAAAGGTCAAAGGTTATACAAATTATGTGTGTTTGGTTGTATGTCTTTGCGTGTGTTGTTTCTTTTGTGTAGTTTGTGCATTATGCAACTGTGTGTGTGTGCGTGCGTGTGTGTGTCAGTGGGAGGTGGGGGATTCCCGTAGCGACCCGTGTTAACGGTGTGTATGTGTGTGTGTCTCCCATCCATCATCACACACACTTCCCTCCTTCAGCGCGTTCGAAAATAGAACGGTGTGTGAACATGACCTCTCCCACACAAACACACACACACACACACACACACACACACTAGTAAACACACCCATTACGATGCCATTGTGTCTTGGTTTCTAGTCCAGAATGCGGGTGCATGTTTGTTTGTGTGTGTGTGTGTGTGTGTGTGTGTATTATCAAGAGTTGTAAGGAAAAATGTCCCCCTCGCCATGTCCTCCCTCATTCTTTCTCTCTCTGTCTCTCTTTTCTTTCTCGCCACAAAGTCTGGAGTCTCTGCCAAATTTCCTCTGTGGCAAAGGTGTGGTGCCACGACACTGTCTCTCTCTCTCTCTCTCTCTCTCTCTCTCACACACACACTCACACACTCACACACGCTCCTCCTTGTTTTGTTATAGAAACATCTACACAGTGGATGGGACATTAAGTGATAATGAACTCCATGGTGTCCTGATATAAGAACATAACAGATGAGGTGAAGAACGCCTGGATGTCAGGTGATGTGGTGTTTCCTCTGCTGAGTCCATTATTTCCTAGGACACCTCTTACTACATTATCATATTGTATGAAAGCAAAACTGACAAAACTTTTTGAATTTGGAGGAAAATATCTCAATAACTATTGGATTGCCATAAATTTTATACATTACACAAATTCATGTTCCCCAGAGGATGAAACATGGTGTCACCTTTGCTTCTGCTAAATGTTACTATGTTAAAATAGAATTGTAGATGTCCATATGTTAGCGTGCTATATGTTACTGTGATAGAAATTAAAGGAGTACTTTAACATTTTGGGGAATCTGTGTGTGTTCAGTACGGAGCTGGAGCTGGAAGGTCATAGCCTAGCTTAGCATAAAGACCAGAAGCATCGAAAAGCAGCTAGCTTGGTTCTGTACAAAGTTCAAAAATACACCTACCTGCAGCTCTAAAGTGCACAAGTTAATATGTTGTATCTTGTTGTTTTTTTTAAACCATACAAAAACAGAAATATAAATACAAGAATTTATGCAGGTGGAACTTCACGCTAAAACCAGATTCAGTTGGAGAGCACAGGTGTTGGTTTTGGTCTCTGTACAGGCACAATGGTCCACAATTCGTTACTTTTATTTTAAGAAATAGTTCCACCATTCAAGTCCCTCTAAAACAACAAATGTCACAAGAATGGTATCAATCCTCTAATTTTACTGATGGGGAAAAAAACAAGTATATCTGTACATTTGGCTTATTTCCCAAAATGTTAAACTATTCCTTTAAATGTCCACAATTGAGTATACCTGTGCCTGCAATGATCAGATCTGAGTGAGTGTAGATCTTCAAGGTTAACCCCATATTGTTGTATTTAAATGTATTCATTGCTGGTTTGATGCCCTATTTTATCCCTTCACCATTTTAAAATTTTGTATATTTTAATGTCTGTCTTGATGTGTGCTTTTTAAAAATAAGATGTCTGCTTTTATTGACCATGCACAACTCTCGCACCAATTTACACTAATTTCTTAGTACTTTATATGAAATATATCAGATAATGTAATATGTGCTAATAGATTGGGGGCATAGAGATTCATATTAGCCCAAAGAAAAGCTAAAAGTAGGAGGTTGAGACTCTCCGCTGTGTTTCTCTTCAACTATAAACTTAAATGTGTGTGTTGTTTCTAGGCAAACAAAAATACGCACCTCGATACACTTACTATACTTATACACTATAAACAATGACATAAAGACATAAAGATGCAGCAGATACACACACACACACACACACACACACACACACACACACACACACACACACACATACGGGAAGCCTGCGACAGCAGTGGTAAGTGGGAGTAGTTCCTGGTTGGTCGAGCAGGAGGCTCTGAGACGCCGCAGCAGTCTCCCCTGGAGCTGGGCGTGGGGAGGAAAGTGTGTGTGTGTGTGTGTGTGTGTGTGTGTGCGCGCGCAGGGGGTCATTATAATGTGGTGGAGGGAGGGGGTAGGGGGGGGCATGTCCTTGGCAGTCAGACAAACACACCACATACAATATTCATCTTAAGAGGTCGTTTAGTTGAGGGATGAGTTTGAAAATAATATCTGACTTTAACAGTTTTTCCTCTCAAATTCACTTAGCATACAGTAGCTGTGTTCAGGACTCAGTATTTGTATCTGTATTATTTGCTGAGACTGAAAAACTATACAACTAAGATATAAAACATACAATAATACAGTATATTTAATGCCGTGCCCATATTTGTTAATAATGCAGCTTGTGGGATTCATTTTCCTCGAAGTTGCTCATGAATGCAACACTGTTCTGTGGCTGGCTGTCATGATTTCAGATTCTCTGACCAGCACATGAATGCACCACGTGTCAGTGTGTTGACTCTTTCTTTTCTGTACAATGAAAAGGTACAGATTGACGGATTATTTCACTGTGATGGTTTTTGCTCAAGATAAAACATTTTCAACTCAGGCAGACATGTCTTTGCCTCAGTTCGTCACACCTAGAGAGAACGTCCATCCATGTCTTTCCATTGACTTTGTATGCACTTGCACCACACCTTTAGTATGTGATGCAGTACAGCACTACTGTGGTCAAGTGTGGTAACTGAAGTTTTCTGTGTTTTACAACTTTTTAAAGCATTTTTTTCAAAGGTATTTGGTTCACAGTGCCACGAAACAAAGAAAAGCAGCTAATTTTTCTCGATAAATCATTTAAATTTTGAATCAATTTTCAAATTGCTGATTAACTTTCTGTCGTTTGAATAATTGATTAATCAACCATTTGTTTAATTGCTACATGCAACTACTTGCCTACATTTCACATTCTAAGTCGCAGTGCATTTTGAGTGCAGTTCAGTATCTTGTACGAGCAACTGGCTGCTGCTGCATCAATCAAGCCTGGGACTTCACTGTTGGGGTACAGTGTGCCCGAATCCCGTCAGCACCACCACCCACCCCCCCCAATCCAGCCCCTGATTGCTTCTTTCTCTCTCTCTCAGTGAGTTGTTGTTAAGCTCAGCCACTAATCGCTTTGGTTGGGACTGTGGTCGACTGTGTTACCGCTGTCCTGCCCTCAAATACACACACTGTGAGCCCTCACTAACGCATATAGAAACACGTACTATATGTGTGTGTATTCATGTTTTGTCTCTCATTTGGGTGTAAACTTAATTATACATGTGTCGTCTTGGTCTCATTTTGTGTGCTTGTTGCATGCATGTGTGTGTGTGTGTGTGTGTGTGTGTTAGAGTATGTATCTGTGCATTTATGTGTGAATGTGTGTGTGCGCTAAAGATTGCATGCATGTGTGTCTTGAATGTGTGTATTCGTGTGTGTGAGAAGCTCCATTCTCAGTTGGGCAGAAACAATGGAACCTCTCTGATTACATCTCCCTGTACAGGCGGACAGGGTGTGTGTGTGTGTGTGTGTGTGTGTGTGTGTGTGTGTGTGTGTGTGAAGCTTCAGGGGGGAGGAAAGGGTGGCGGTCGCGGAGGAGGAAAGAGGGGGAAGCAACGTTTGGACCTGCCCCCTCCCTCCTTTGCTCTGTCTCCCACACACACTCATCTCTTCCCCTCGCGTCGGCCTGGCGTCTCATTGGTTAAATCCCCAGCTATATATTTATGTGATTGGTCAGGGCGGAGTATATATACTCAGCGTGGGTCGGTTAAATCTGGCCACAAGTTTCAAAACTTTCAAACAGGGCAGACAGACAGTGAGTCGGACGGCCTAAGTGAAGGAGGAGAATCAAGCTTTGGACAAACCGCTGCACCACACACTCCAAACAAGAACTGTTGTCTTTTGAGAAAAAAAAAAGGAGTGAAGGAAAGAAAGAGGCAGAGTCATTGTGGATCATTTTCAGGGGGAATATCCTGCACCACAACTTGTTTGTTTTCTCTTTCTTCCTCGTCTTCCCCCTCCTCTCAGATCTCGATGCTTTGCTTTGGGATTTGTGCTCCAAATCCATCAGAATCCTCTCTTGATCTCTCCCTTTGTCCTCTGAAACAGTTTGATTTACAAATTTCTTCCAGAACTTTGCAACCCAACAAACTGAGACAGACGTTTGCAGAATTTCACTTGGACTAAAAGTTGAATCCAAGCCCGGTTCTGGAATGAATTTAACCGAGCCCAGCTTGTCTAGAGAGACTCTTTTACATGGCGGTCGGGTGTCTCTCGGGGGCCCCTGGGTGTCCAGGACCCCGAGCCCTGCTTCTGATTCTGAAATGGGTTTCGAGCAGAACCTCTCCGGGGACTGCAGTTCTCCCGATGGCCTCGGAACCACGAACATGAGGAGGACAGAAACAAGGATTTCTCTCACACCCAGTTCAGGGGGACAGAGTCCGGACCTGACCCAGGCAGGAGGTGTGTCGGCAGGCATGGCTGACGGGAAGGCCGTGGGGGGTGAGCAGAGGATCCGCAGGCCCATGAATGCCTTCATGGTCTGGGCTAAAGATGAGAGGAAGCGACTGGCCGTGCAAAACCCCGACCTGCACAACGCTGTGCTCAGCAAGATGCTCGGTAAGACAACGAACATAAAGCCTAATCCTCTGAAACTGTATATGTAGGGCATCAAAACTTCCAGGTGAAACCAGACTGAAATCCAACAAGGGCTGGCAGCTTTTTAAAAGTTTGTCAGTAGAGAAAAATCTGAGAATCACCAGACCTAGGTCAATTCATTGTTTTGCATTTATTTTAACTTTGTTGAAGTGGGAAATCTACCACATCCGGACCCAGTTTCCTAAAAGCATCTTTAGGCTAAGATCCCATTCTAAGTCTATGGATTGAGATCATCTTAGTCTGAAGATGCTTTTGGGAAACGGGGGCCCTGAGAACTTTAGATTGTATGAACTTGAACCAAAATATCAAACAAAAGTTTGACAAAAGTGACTTTCAGGTTTTAAATGTAGCTAAATATTTGAGCAGTTTATTCTTTGACCAGTATTGCTCAGTGTGACAAACCCCACCCATCTGAGTCAATGTAGTCTCAGTACTGCAGACAGTAGTTACTAATATAAACCATGAGGAGCAGCATATTAGCAATACTGTAAAAATGTCTGTCACTCAAATGTACATGTTTATATGAATACACAATATGCATCCTCATCATCATTATGTGAAGCCCACCATCATTGTTTGCCCTTTTATAGACATTCATACAGATATACGGATATATATATATATATATTGTTAGAAGGGAGCATAATTTGCTTGATTATTGGTGAATCTGACATATTAACATATTGAGATTACCAATTTACTGAGTCGCCAGGTTTGAGGGGTTTTATGTGTTAACAACTTCACTCTTTACCGCTGAAGCAGTAAACGGACATCTGTAATAAATTAAGATTGGAATAACAACTGTACAGTTTCACATGTTAGATGTTAAGCTGGTGTTCTTATCTTAAATATCTTGAGCATATTTTGAGCAGAGTAAGTGGGGAAAAAAATCAATGTCCATAGAAACTTCTCAAACCACTCCTGCAGCATAAATCACTTCTCCGCTGTCCATCATGTGCTCATTATGTTCCAAACTCCATAGTTTTGTTAAAATATGGAATCCACTGTAACCAACACGAATCCAAAGTGACCACAACTGCTGTTCTCCACCAGTGAGGAGACTACAGACTTTTTACAACCACCTTTTAACCATGCAGGTGGTGAGGATTTGATATAAAAGATTTTGGGTGGAGTATTTAATCATATATTTATTTTTATTTAATCCTTTATTTAAACAGGTTGTCTTATTGAGTATCAATTTAAGAGGAGTCAGGGGTTAGGGCTTTTAGTGCATTGTTAATTTTGCCATGATTATGTAAGACAGGACTGATGCAAACTAAGTCAGATGCTTACTTGTTTTAATGTTATTTGAGTAAATATGGAGCACCAGAGAATATTCAGTGAAATGATTAAATTCCAAGAGTGGGAATCCAGGTGTACAAGTCAAATAGTAAAATTAGATTTGAATCATTTCTAACTCAATAGGTGTTAATGCCAAAAGTCATTGAACATTTGTACCATAATACTACAATTCTTAAAGTAACAAGATTACATGTAGTGTAGAAGTGCATGTTGAAGTTTTTACTGGTTTGATTTCCTGTTACTTTTGAGAGCAACATGCTTTTTTAAATATGCTTCAAAGTAATACTTTTGTCTAATATTCACACTTGGTGCTTCTCAGTACAATCAAAGTCTGCTGAGCTCATCTGCAGCTTGAGATTTTCAGAGCCAAGTTTCTGGCAGGAAGCATGTTTCTCAGATCTCAAGGCCACTGGTGTCAACAACCATAAGACAAACTGGGAATATAAGCACTTAATGCTATGTATGAATATATCAGACAGGCGGCTACGATACACAGCAGTTTATGTGTCTGAGCAGCGATAGACATTAAGAACCCCCACAAAATTAAGCTGTGTAGGACATCTTATAGGCTGAATTATCAACAGTATTTATTTCAGGACTTCAGAACAACACACAGACATGTAGAGACATGTTTCCTTACTGTTCCTGTTTAAGGCTTTACAGAAACAGGACCTGTCTTAAAGGAGAAATTGATTATCAAAATCAATCAATCAATATTTGGTGTTGTTGGCATCCACATAATTATCTGCTTAATTTAACCCTAAATGTATTTGTAATGTCAGTGTACAAGTTTAAGGCTCTGCTGTGGTTAAGTTATCGCCCTCAAACAGCTCAAGTGACTGCTACATCACCACCTGGGAACTGCTAAAATGCTAATTTAAGATATTTCCACACAAAATGTTGGCATTGCTGGTTCCAGCTCCTCAAACATGAATTTGTTCACTTCTATGATAGTAAACTGAACACCTTTGGGTTTTGGACAGTTTCTTGGACATAACAAGCAGTTTGAATATGTCAGCTGATTCTTAAGAAACATTTCTTGGGTATTTTTCACACTTTTATAACATTTTGTAAGCCAAATAAATAATTGATGATCAAGAAATAATTGTCAGATTAATTGTCATTTGCAGCCTTAGAATCTATTGTCTGATGGACATGTTGTTGACTTTGATTTAGATAATGTTTGTCAGATTAATAGTGACCCTTTTTTGTGTACCTTCTTTCTTTGCTCAGTTTTGTCTTCTTTGTACCTTTCAGGTCAGTCTTGGAAGGCCCTGAGTGCCACAGACAAGCGGCCATTTGTTGAGGAAGCAGAACGTCTCCGTGTCCAGCACCTCCAGGATCACCCAAACTACAAGTACAGGCCTCGCCGCAAAAAGACCACCAAAAAACTCAAGCGGGTTGAACCGGGGCTTCTGCTTCACAGTTTAGCCCAGGGCGGGGCACCAGGCCTTGGATTAGGACCTGGCATCAGCCCCTTGGGTGCAGAAAGTATCTCTGGAGGTTCTGCTTATGGACATCCAGGTGCCCACCCTTCGCATCACCATCACTCCCATCACCTGCTGCCCTCTCTTGGGCACTTCAGGGACATCCAGGCCCCAGGACACTCAGAGCTGGAGAGCTATGGCCTGCCCACTCCGGAGATGTCCCCTCTGGATATTCTGGAAGATGGGGAACCTGTGTTTTTCCCCCAGCATATGCAAGAGGAGGCAGGGATGGGAGGTTGGAGTGGGTACCACCACCACCTTCACCATCATAACCAGCACTACAACCATAATTACAACAACCATAGTCATCACAACTCCATACATGGTGGAGCAACATACGGTCAAAGTTCAGGAATGAGTGGTGGTGCCAGTTTAAGCACCAGTATGAATTCCAGTTTGAGTCCTGGCAGAAGTTCCAGAGTTGATACTAGAATGAGTTCTGTTGAGTCAAATATGACCTCAAGCATGAGCTCTGTCACTTCGGTTTTGGCGAATTCGGTCAACTCTAGGTTAAATCCTATTCACACCTCCGGTCACCACATCACCTTGAGGAGTCCTGTAAAGTGCCCACCACCTCTATCCGACTCCTCCTCCCCTGTTTCTTACTCCCAGCCCTCCATCAACCTCCCTGAGCCGATAAAATCCAACCAAACGCCACATCAAGCCCCTGCTCCTGTCAGCTACTTTAGCCAAATGTATGGGAGCAGCGCCCAGAATGCTGCATATTACATGCCCTCTCACCTGGGGCAGCTTTCACCTCCTCCTGAAACTTCCCCTTCTTCCTGCTCATCCTCCTCCATCCCCCCATCAACCTTCCCCCCCTCTTTGCACTTAGACCCTTCAAATCCCGAATCCACCAGCCATTTGGGGTCTTCCTCTGCTGAGTTTTGGTCCGAGGTGGACAGGCATGAATTTGACCAGTATGTAAATGTCGGAAGGAATCGAGAGGAGGCCTACGGACGTAGTGGGGGCTGTGGGGCTGGGTCCAAAGTTCTGAGTGGGCGCAGTAGCAGTAGTGTAGGTAGTAGCATGAATAGCAGTATTATTAACAGGGATGTCAGTAGCATATTGAATGGTGCTGGTGGGTGTGATGAAGGGAGCAGCCCTCTTATATCTGCTCTTTCTGATGCCAGCAGTGCTGTCTATTACAGTGCCTGTATCACTGGATAAATGATCTCATCTCTCCTATGTACCTCCTTGCATGCTGCACAGTTGGGTTAGGTTAATTTGAACCATTGTTACATGATAGGGAGGAAGTGTGTCAAAAAGATTAGTTCTGGCTCATATAAGTCATGTCTTGCTTATCACTCATAGATTCCAACTCTAAATTTAAAAGTTAAAGTTTTTCTAAATGCTAAAAAGAAATATGCAGATGAGTGGTTTCATCCTACAAATGCTTGCAGCAGACAGAGCTGGGTAGAGCCAAAAACCAGTTTTTAAAAAATGTGCTAACTGGCAAATAAAGTAGCCTACTCTTGTCAAACTGAATAAAAATATAAATGCTAATTGCTTATTTTATTACTTAATGCATTCCTGAACATGACATTGAACAGTTGTCTGACTAGCTAACCAGCTTTCCTTGATAGCTACAGGCTAGTGTGGCTAGTTTAGACTTGGGAATATGGGTATTTTAACTTGCTAGCATGGGTAATTTATGACCCACAGGATTGTTTTTTGGGGATTGATTTGTGGGATCTGCATGGGTTACTAGTTCTTGGCACCTTTGTAGGAAGAAGCTGTAACAGCAGGTTTTGTCGTTTCCTGAGCAACTGCAAAATCAGCCAGTCAGTCACTTAGCTAGTATAGCAGATGACATTAGCTAATTGGGGTTAGCTAACTTAAGGAGAAAAAAAACTCAGCATTTCTGTTATCTGCATATTGTTTGTTGATCCAAATGAATAGTATAGACAAGAAGCATGCTGCCATAGTGCACTGTCCTGCTTAGAGGTTGCAATATTTTGACTTTAGGAACTAAGGTATGCTGGGCAGATAAACAGAAGGCAGCTGGAGAGCACCTTAGAATAGATTTGAGTTTTTCAGTTACTTATCAAGGGTGCTAGGTCTCTGTGTTAGCATGCGTAATGCTAATAAACCGTGAGTCTTTATCAGTGGCTGGATACATTTATGACCTGGAAATTGTTCTGGATGATTCAGGGATGTGCAACAAGTGCTTGTCTTAGCTGAAGTGCCTTTGAGCAAAGCACTAAGCTCCAAATGTTTCACATGTTTTGTTTCTCTGCACTCTAACCCCTCTGGTGACAGACAGTACATGCTATAGGATAGATAAGATTATGCAAGCATGATTATTTCTTTACTTGCACTGTGTGAACTCTGGTCATCAGAAAAATCTACAACAAATCTGAATTTCATGATCATCTCACGATTCATCTCAGGACCAGACAAATATTAATCTCACTGAACTTTAGATGTATTCATCTCGTTCGTTAAATGGAGGACAACGAAGGACAAAGTCAGGAGATGGACAAAGAGAAAAAGACTAGATGGGAGAGACTTGCTCCAGACTCCAGCCACATATCTCTCAGCAGTGTTGTCGGGAAAGTCTTGGCCACAGACCCAGAGCAGACCACTGATGTCTCCCACAAACTATCAGGATGTTTTACAAGCCGGGTCGGGTTCTTTCTGACCGTGATACATGCCGTTCCCTCTCTGTCTCAGTCCATGACAGGGCCTCATGTCAAACTCCATGCCAAAATCTGTAAGTTTTAAGTTGCTTTGCTTCTTGGCAAACACAGATATGTTGATGATTCAAAGATCATTCTTTTTAACCAGCAAGCCTCTCTGGTATAACAAGCATATAACTTGTTTAAACAAAATGTCCCTTTTCAAAGTTTAGTTCTACAAATAACAGAAGATAGGGTTCTACAAATTAAGTACCATTGGAACAAGTCTTGTGTGGTAGATCATGAAAACAGCTTCACTTTATACTTAAACTTTAAAATTAATCTTTTGCATATTTACAAATGTATGCAAAGCAACATTATACCCCAAGATATTGGTAAGCAGTTTGAACGTTTAATCACAAATTGTTCCATTTTTAATTTCATTAAAACATTTAAAGATAATGGTTGATGTGTTAGGTCTTATGATTTTCAGAAACCTTGGTTTGATGTAGCCGTTTACTGTATATATTGATGCTATGCCTCTTGGCAGTATGTGAAGGAGAAATTGAGACTATGAAATGTTCTCTTTGCACTGGGTTTAATGTCTTAGCTGTATAGAAGGAACACTACTTATCAAAAGTCAATTGTCCATAATTTTAAATGTTTTTGTACAGAAAGGACTGTGTTTATTTTGTTGTTTTACAGATTCTGTTTTATAAATTTATTTTCTTAAAGGAATAGTTTGACATTTTAGGAAATACGCTTATTTGCTTTCTTGCTGAGGGTTAGATGAGAAGATTGAAACCACTCTCCTGTCTGTGTGTTGAGCACGGAGCTGGAGGCGATTAGCCTAGCTTAGCATAAAGACTGGAAACAGCTAGCTTTATTAAAAATTCAAAAGTCCGTCTACCAGCACCTCTAATACCTACTAATTAACATGTATCTCGTTTGTTTAATCTCTGCACAAACAGAAACATTAAAACGATAATTTGTGGATTCAGAGGGAGTTGTGGTGTGCAAGAAATAGTTACACCATGTAACGCCCTGTAAAACCACAAATTGTAGGTTTTACTTTCCTGTTTGTGGACTAATTAAATAATAGAAATAAAAGCTGTTAATTAGTGAAACTTAGAGGTCATGGTAGGCAGATTTTTGAACTTTGGACTGATCCAGGCTAGCTGTTTACCCCTGCTCGCAGTCTTTGTGCTAAGCTAGGCTAATTGCCTCCCGGCTCCAGCTTCGTACTTATCCCACAAACATGACAGTGATGATGACATTCTCACCTCACTCTGAACAAGAAAGTGAATAAGCATTTTCCAAAAAACTATTCCATTAAAGATGGTTTAAATATAAAAGCCTTGGAGCAGTGAGTTTCCACTGGTCTTTTTTTTCTGCTCCTCCAAAATGTTGTAATGTGTATTATAAACTTGCCTTCAAAAGGAAATCTATAATTGTTAAGATCTCTTGTAGATCTCGTTGGGTCTTTAATGGGTTACATGTTACACTTTGCTCTACAGTGACACAAGCAAACGAGAAACTTTCCCTCCCACACCACTGCTCTTTACCTAAATGACTGGAAATTAAAATGAGAACTTGTGGTTTTGTTTGTGCTGAGAAAATGAAAAATCAACAGTTGTAGCCACTGTAGAGGTCTCCCTGTATGTGTTTATGTAGCATTTATCCTGTAATATTTTTGTATACAGTGGGAGCAAAAAACAGAAGTCTCTCTTCAAGGATTTTTCCTGCATCTGTTCTGCATTAGTCCTACAGACAATACTTTTTTGTAGTACATGAAACAGTAGAACAAAATCGAGTATCTTGTACAGTGAAACCAGTTATATTTACCACACTGTTCCTTGTGGCCGCCATTGGTTGAAAACAGAGCAACAGTAGATTTTTCCTAACATTTCCTCTAGAGGATGGAGCCACAGAGAAGCAGCAGTTCAAGCAAAGTATTAAAAAAATACTTCTACATCTGCATTTGACATTCTTTTCTGTTGACACCAAACAGAGTCTTGTTTCCATTCTAATTTACTGTGACACACAAAGAACATCAGAGAGACAGGCTTTTTTTTTTTTGAGTCGTGCAATAACTCTGGGGCTTTTGGTTATAATTATCTGAAGAAAAGAAAAAAAACGAAACACCCAAGAACACTCCACAAGATTTTGGGATTAAAACAAAGGACATTTTCTCAGCAGTCATATAACGACAAATTAAAACCAGGATTTTCCCAGAAGTGTCACTGTGATACTTCTAAATCTGTCTGACAGGGATCATTATTATATTTTCTGTAGTAAATGGTTTTGTTTGTGTTTGTATTTCAAAAATGTGGTATGGCTGTAAATAGATCTGTTCTGTTTTATAAAATAATTTTACAAAATAAACACTTCTATGGTTGCACGGGTGCACTTTGGTTTTTGATATTCACATCTGAGAGCTGACAAAAACAACAGAAACATCTCATTCAATTTTGTCTGATGAGAACAAATAATTAAATGTAGATTGTGTGTTTAGTCAGTTTAGTAATGTATAGCTTTGTGACACAAATTGTATGAACCTTTGGGATTTAACCAACTCTAACTAATTAAATTATAAAAAGTCTGTTTAGGCACGTTCTTTTAGTTACGTTTGGTTAAGTAAAACAAATTGGGTTCACTTTAGGGTTAAGCAATTAAGTTTTCTTAAGATTAGAAAAATAAAATAATTAGGTAATTTTGGAAACTGTTTGATTGGTTGAATAAGAAAAACTTGAGCTAAAAATTCAAACAGTAGTAATCCTGGTATGAGTAGAAAACAGGAGAACTGCACTGTGTAAATGTCAAACTGCTTCCTGTTTATAGTCCTTCCTGTAACTCTTTACTAAAGGTGGTCCACCTTTAAAAATTATTAATTAATTTATTATTATTATTATTATTTTCTTATTTTAGTGGAGATCCCACATTATATGGTGCCAGAATATTTCCATTCAATGTAATTCTACAGCAATAAAAATTTGGTTTTGAATATTTCACTTTCATATTTTATACCATGTACACTGCCGTTTTCAGCTAACACAAAAGCTGTGTTAGCGGTTGCTAGGAGCGGTTGCTAGGAGCAGTTAACTTAACATTTGTTCACATCGAATGAAGAAATATGCAGATTTAACAGTCCTATAAGTTGTACAGGTTTGTCCATCTCATCCATGCTTGTCACCATTTTCTGTGGCTATTTTTCACCGCTGTAGCCAAGCAGCTAGCTAGCTATGTAGGAGGAATGACGCCCCCATTCACAGTCCCACCTACAAAGCACTGATTGGTTGATTGTTCTCCAACGCAGCACCAGACGTATTTGAATCGCAGAAGAAATTAGAGATGCGGGTGGCGATCCCTAGGTCTGGAACCAGACTGGTCAAACTGTTGGCGAGACAGATGGACTGAAAAACTTTGCAACCTACAATTTTCGTAGAATAATTATTGAAAATGCAGTGAAATAAGCAGCATGTTCCAGAACAAACACAATAATTGCAGTGTATAGTGTCCACCGTGAAAGCTGTGGATCTCAGTCCTCATGTCTCCTGGCCTTTGGATGGAAATGAGGAAGATGAGGAAAAAGGAGGGGTGGGAAAAGGAGGAGAAGAGGAGAAAACAGAGGAGGGGTGGGGGACAGAAAGACAATCACCTCAGTGTTTATGCAGCGCTGTAATCCTCTGTGATCTGCTCTGATTCTGTCCACTCTGGGTTCAGATCCGACGCTGAACAAGTTTGGCTCGGCGGGACAGTTTCCCCCCTGAACAAACCGCTGACGGACTCAAAAGAAAACATTTGGAACAAGGAAAAACTGTTCTCTCCTTCTCTCGTCTCTGAAAGTCTGTTTTCTTCTTTTTTTTTTGTCTCAGTTTTCTGTCTTGTTTTATTCCCTCTCAGCCCCCCAGTCACTGTAATTATCTCTTCTTTTTCTTCTGCTTTTCTTCTCTTTCCCACAAGTTTGATTCCTGCCTCTCGTTTCATCTTTGTCATTTTCTACCTTTTTTCTCCTTATCTGGACTGTATGCGTCTTTCTACCAGACTTTCTACATGTTTTCCACCAATTACACGTGTATCTTTTGATCCTTCTTCTTCTTTTCTCCTGATCTTCCTCTCATTTGTACCGTCTGGCTTTTTTTTTCTGTTTTACCACATTCTGCTCTGTTTCACCCCATTTACCCCCATTTCACCTCAGTCCCCCACTCACTCTCACACTCCCCCTCTTTTTGTCTGACGTGCAACTTTTTTTATTAACATTTCCATTAGATTCAATTATCTTTTGGTTGGAGAACAGACGGTTTACACATCTTTACTGGGCTGTAAAAACCAAAAACTGGGGATTGTGAGTGGTGTGGAGAATGTGTGTGTTTTCCTACACCGGTTCATGTACTGAACTCAGTGTGTGTGTGTGTGTGTGTGTGTGTGTGTGTGTGTGTGTGTGTGTGTGTGTGTAGGTGTGTGTGTGTGTGTGTGTGTTGCTGAGGTAACTGACAGGAATGTGAGCAACGAGGAGGAAACTCCTGTGGAAGTTTGGGAAGTTTGGAAAGGGTGTGTGTGCCTCCGTATGTGTGTGTATGTGTAGACAGAGAGAGAGAGAGAGAGAGAGAGAGAGAGAGAGAGAGAGGAAGAGGTGTATATTTTTATGGGAACACCTCACCCCGCTGCTTGTTACCCTGACTGGAAAAGATAACACAATACTGGATTCCCCTGCTCCCAGCTGGAAATTAACACACGTGAGCTTCCAGGGTGTGTACATGGTGTGTGTGTGTGTGTGTGTGCGTGCACGCGCATGTGTGTGTGTGTAAAACTTTAAACTATTTCAGTGTAGTTTCTGTTTGCAAACAGACAAGAACTTTCACATCAATCTCTGTTGGTTTTGTGCTCTGTGGCGACCCAGCAAACAATTTTTGGTTGCCTCAACGTTCCTGTTTGGTTATGTGAACATTAACATAAGACTTAAAGTTAAGAACATTATGAACATTACTTTAACATTCTTAAAATTACAATCTATAAAAGTCAGTGTTTCGACACCAACTTTTGTGACGAGAATCTATAAAGATTATGTAGAAAAGAAAGAAAGAATGAAAGAAAGGGGACATTGCAGAAAAGTAGAAAGGAGGGAAGAATGTAATGAGGGGATAAAAAGTCTCAGCTGGTTTTCTGGGAACCTCACAGTAACGACAAGACTCACTGGAAGTCACTGAGCTCCAGCTCTTCCTCACCAAGAAATAGTTCCAGCATGAAACACTGTACTGAAAAACTGTACTGTAAAAATGATCATGCTTTAGTACCTGATCTCGAGGCCCTGCGTTCTTGATGAAGGTCCCCGTGTCAAGATCTAGTTTTGAAACCTTCATCATTTCATATGTGTTATAATTACCACATAGAAAACATGGGACCAGGTAATGTTTTAGCATTGAAAAACTGTACACATTGCACAGAGAGTGGGAGGAACGGGGGGTTAACATGGGCCAAGTGTCTCATTTTTGCCCTGGGGCCCCTAGGAAGGTAATCCGCCCATGTTGGTATCTCCTTAGAGTATGAGTGATCGGACATGATTGGCGATTTCTTCATTGTTGTGCTCACAGTGTGGATGCACGGTGAGAGAGACCCAGAGACAGACGGTAAAGATGCATATTTGAGATAGACACTGAGGAACAAAAAAAAACTCCAGAGAGAAATACAGGGAGAGGCAGAGAGAATGGAATTTGTACATCTATGTGTTTGAGAGAGAGAGAGGCTGATTAAGAGAGAGAGAGACTGATTAGGAGAGAGAGACTATGCAAGAGAGTTGGAGAGAGAGAGAGAGAGAGAGTGAGGGATTTTCCCTTCTCTTTCTGTCTCTGTGGTGTTTTATTGGCCACATGTGGTTAGGATGTCAGATCAGTCACCACAACTACACACTGACTCACTAACTGTGTGTGTGTGTGTGTGTGTGTGTGTGTGTGTGTGTCTGCGGTCGTCCATGTGTGTGTGATTTCAGACTCTGATGTGAGATGACAGCTGGTTTACACTGTAAATGTGTTTGTTTGTGAGTTTGTGCAACTTGCAGCTTCTTTGTGTACTGTATACTATAAGAAAGTTTGTGTATCCATCGTGTGTGTGTGTGTGTCATTATACTGTAAATGCATGTGTGTGTGTGTGTGTGTGTGTGTGTGACCAAAACTTTCTATTTTATGTCCATGTGCTTTTAAATTTCCACTCTGACTCTAACCGCTGAACATGAAATAATGTCGTGTGTGTGTGTGTGTGTGTGCCCTACACACTGTTATACTGCATATTAAATAGGAATTGATGACAGATACAGTCGAGACTAAAAGCATTGCCTCAGTGTTTTATGTGCAGATATGTGACTTTTGTCTGTGAATCTCTTTTTATATTTTCTTTATTTTCTCTGTAAACCCACTCACATTCGGTGATCTAATAAACACATCTGACCATCTGTTTGATTAAACTACTTTAATGAAGGTTCTTGTATGAAGACTATAGTTTGTACATATCTGCCTACATAACCAACTCAGTTCCCAGCAAAGAAAACACTTTTAGAAATCCCAGATGGAATCATATGGTAATCCTCATATTAATATAAAACAGAAGATCATTTGACTGCTACAGAGCCATGAGTCTTCAGGCCTCTGGATCTGGCTCCATCATGGAGGAATCATGTGCTAGTTAACTACTGTGCTACCAGTGCCTGAATTGGCCTAATTCAGCAGTTGCATGACATGATCATTGCATGTGTCTTGGATATATTTATATAATCATATTATATATTCAAATGAATTTTTATATGTGCTTCATTACATACATTACATAGATGCAGTTATGTCTGTGCCATTTTTTTTCCCACCTGTATTCCGCAAAGATCTGCCCCTACTCTGCCTCTGATTGGCTCTGACCCTGACATTTTTATAGAATCCTAACCATCTCACTCCTCATGCCTAAACCTAACCAACCAAACCAACGGCAACGAATACTAGCCAGTCAGAGGCAGAGTAGGGTGGGTCTAGGGCGTGTGTTTAAGGGTGCGTACCTAGACTCACCAGGAGGTGGCGGTACGGAATAAGAAGTAAGGGTAATTGTGGGCAATGGGACCCATTTCAGGCAACTACAACTACAACTGTGTCACTTTTTCACAAACTTAACCCAACACAGAAAAGGCACATTCTTCAACTGGTTGCCAAGTAAAAGAAAATCTATAGTTGTATGATGACAACTGCAAACGATGTTCGATGCTAACGATAGCATGCCTAGCTAACTAGTTACCTACAATATATCCAGTATTAATTCTAGGGCAAAGGATTAGCCTATCATTAGCTAACTGCATTGCTATTTGGGTTTACTGGTGAGGTTAGAAAAAGCTCTGTTCAGGTCTGTAGCATTCACTGTGTGGTGGTCGGTGTTAACACTGCTCCTGGATGCTACAAACCGCTATATCAGAGTTTAGGCTAACGTTAGCAGCTCTGTCCCGCTCTTTATTGGATTTGGAGAAGTTTACCAAAGACAACTTTGACAATGTCATCAATTTGTCAAATCAAATTTCTCTTGTAAAGGTGGAAAAAGTTTGTCTGAAAATATAATAAAGCATAAATCCAACCTCTGCTGTTTGTCTAAGCGCTATTTCTATTGTAAACATGAGAAAGATGCCAGTGACAGTTACCAAATAAAAATGAAAAGCCTTTGTCTACTACCATTTTAATGGAACCAAACTCAGTGTCTCTGGTTGTGTTCGTGCCTGGTGGTCTGCTCCATATCTCAACCATCATCTGAACTCTGCCTGCTGTACCGGACCCAGGACCAGATGATGTCATGGAGGGGGGTTTCTCTCTTTCCCTCTCGGCCGCAGGATGTCAGGCTCTCCTCCTTACCCCCCACTGCTTCCTGTTTCCTGTCTCTGCAGGAAGTAGCTCTGTGTTCACTTCCTGTTAGAGGGGCTGTTAAGGACAGGAATGGAGAGGAGGGTTAGTGTAGTAACGTTGTAATGTTGGTAAGACTGTATGAGGTCACAGAAAAACTCTTTGTCCTACTTTATACTACATAAAGCACTTTTTTAAGGAACTTTTTTTTTTTTAAAACACTTAAAAACAGCGTAATAGAAGTGCAGAACATGAAAGGAAACCATCAAATGTGAGGTCAAGGACAATAACTATAATATTAATTAATAATATAATAATTTCAGCCTCTGTGTTGGATCAAAGCTGTGGGAAGGCAGCTGAGCTGTGTTTTTGTCCACTGTAACCTGGTGACAGTTGGTCTATTTCCACAACTCACAGGAAAGAGAGAATGACCCCTGACCCTGAGTGAGGCTGTCTTTACTTTTAATAGACACCAGGGCCTGACACATATATCATCCTTTTGTTTTGTTCTCCTGTCGACTCTCTCTGTGTCATCTGTCCTTTCCGCCTGTCCTGCCCCATTCTCTCTTCACTCCACCTATTTTCTCCTCCCTCCGTCTCCTTCCTTATCCCTCTTCTGTCATTCCACTTATTACTCACTTCTTTTGTTTCCTTTTTTAATCCTTTACCTTCCTCTCCTCTGTGTCTTAAGGCCGGAGTGTGCTTCAAACAAACTGATCATATCTAAAGGCAAAAGTGTTGCTCTGAATGACCACACCATCTTTAACGAAGACCCACTGAATGCAGCATGGTACGAGTGCAACACCTCTCCAAGAATTGTGGGATAGCAGGTGATGTGGGACTGACTATGGCAATGCAGGGAGGGGTTGACTTCATTTAAATACAGTAAGGGTGAGATTTGTGATTTGAACTGACAAAGAACAGATGATGCAGTGTTGGGACATCATTATCGTAGCTTCTGGGATCCCTCCTTTGTGCATATCTTGCCTCCCAGATCACAGACAAAACAAAAATGACGACACGTAAATAGTTGGAGAAAGGAGACTGTCTTTTCAGCAAGTTCCCCAAAACAACCAACAAGTCCTCCAACATAAACGACATATATAGGCGTACCGGACCTTCGTCATCATGGTGACAATAATAAACACGAGGTTGTGAAACGGCCGCAGTTGGGTTAGGTTTAGGAACCAAAACTACTGGGTAAGGGTTAGGAAAAGATCATGGTTTGGGTTAAAATAAGTACGTTAGTAAGTCCAGTTTAGTAAGTTAAGGTGACTTACTAACATAACTTAAGTTAAAATAAGTTAACGTTGACTTTTGGTTTCACACAGGACACAAACAGCGGCCTCCTGGGTGAAAGTCCTGTGTTGTTTGACCCATCCATCCACCCCGACCTCCTCATTACCCGGACTTTATTTTTGTGTTTTTATTTTTATCTGTGTGAAGAACGAAAAAAGAGAGCTTGAGAGAGAAGTTCAAACCCCGCCTACTTTCACACCTGTGCTCACCTGACCAATCATTGCGTTACGTGCGCTAAGTGTTTTTATTCTTTTTTCTTCCTCTCTCCTTTTTCTCCTTTCTCCAGTCTGTTCTCCTCTTTCCTCTTCTTTCTTCCCCTCCCTCCCTCCCT
This sequence comes from Maccullochella peelii, assembly GCA_002120245.1. Lineage (NCBI taxonomy): Eukaryota > Metazoa > Chordata > Actinopteri > Centrarchiformes > Percichthyidae > Maccullochella > Maccullochella peelii. The sequence goes on from LKNJ01002539.1 coordinate 57,826, forward strand.
CCCTCCCTCCCTCCCTCGTCTCGTCAGTGGGAGCCAAGGTGTGGGTGTTAAACCTCTGAGGTCTACTGGTTTGGTGGCCTTGGCTTTGAAGGGCTTGTGGGTTGCGGGTTCAGATCCCGGGCAGGCCTGACCGCTAACCTTGACTGGTGGAACCTATCTATCACCGTGGAAACATTCAAGCCAGCCAATCAGTAAGCCAGAATCTGAGTCAGCAGGAATCCAGAGAAAGACTTAAGTTTTATTCTGTTCTAGTCATTTGTCTCAAACTGTGGCAGTGTTCACGTTTCTGCTTTCTTTCTCATTTAGTCTCTTTCCCTGAAATTTGCTTTAGTACTTTGAAACGTATATGAAAATAACATTAAAAAAAGATGAGAAATTGAGAAAAAAAACATGCATGATAAAGTACGGAAGACAGGGAAGTGATCATAAAGACTGAAACAGACAAACCGGGAAAAAGAAATCAGAAATGAGAAAAGGTGAGAAAATGTGAAACGGACAAAACATTGTGAGATTAAATCAGACAGTATTTGAAATGTTGTCTCATTCTGGTGTTGACAACAAGGTTTAAACTGTTTGTTTAAGGTGAGTTGAGGTTTTGGTCGGTGTGTTATTTGTTTAACTAAAACACAGCCTGGTTTACACGGTCCAAACCTTTTCTTGCATAGTGATGAAATAAAGACATTTATTGTGTAATGATGAATTTCAGTTCAGATCAGGCCTCAATCAAGTCTTGCCTGTTTCAGATTCTATCTTTCCTTCTGTTCCTCTCTCCCTCTAATCCTCTCGCGTCCTGTCCCTACATTTCCAAACGGCTCGAAACATTAAAGATGAGAAACGGTTTAAAATGTCGAAAAAACGTGGGAAAAGCAGCGCAAACAAGAGAAAAACGAGACCCAAATGAAAGACGAATGCCTGTGTGAGAACAGATGAGGACATTTTTAGGGACTGCAGGCTCTCTGTGGTCTCGAACGTCTATTTTTAAACCAAAATACAAAAGTACCCGTGCTATTTGGGGAAGAGTGGCTCCAAAACTTTCTGTTCTAATTCAGTCTATTTATCTTTCTGGCTCCCCTGGTTTTCCTAAACCTACATGCATGTCTAAACACCGGGTTTATGAGAGCAGCGCTGATGTGGAAATCTCCTAAATTAAACAGAATTTCAGCCCATTTTTATATATTTGTCTGTTGTTGGTTTTGTCCGCAGCGTTGTCACTATAACAGGCACTGACGCCGCGTGGGAGTGTGTGTGTGTGTGTGTGTGTGTGTGTGTGTGTGTGTGGCGTGGTGACCCAGCATGACGCCGTAGTTAGCATCGCACATGGCTGCCAGCAGACGGAGAGAAAAGGAGTGTGGGAAATTGAAAGAAAAAGACAAAAGTGTGTGTGTGGGGGGGAGTGATGGGGACGAAAATGTAGAGAAGCGAGGGAGAAAGGGAGAGGATGGAAATTAATGGTGACAGAAAAACTAAAAAAGGGAAACATGAAAAGAAAGAAATGCAAAGAACAAGAAGAGACAAAAGAGAACAAAAGTGAGAGTGAAAAAGAAATAAATGAAGAAGAAAAATAATCACTCATAATCTGTGTCCCAATCAACAACAGGGTTTGAAGCAGCAGCTTTCTCGCTATAATTTGCATTTCAAGGTTTATTCTTAAACAATAACTTAATTGTTCCTCAACAGTGAAGCACAGGAGCCTCATGGCCAATTGAATTATATCATAGGGATATATCATTTTGAGAAGTTGTATTGTTTTAAACCAGTTCAGTACGTTGAATGGCTCTAAATGCCAAAGCACCCATGAGCCTCAGCACTCATTATTATGGAGAAGAGACCATGAAATCATTGAATTTTCAGAACGCTGCAAAATCACTGAAATCGGTAACAAAACAGATCGGTGGAAAACCTTCCTGCTTTTCCTTTGAATTATTTCTGTTTATTCTGAATCATTTTGAGGTTTGGACTGTTGGTCGGGCATAAAACAAAGCATTGTGAAGGTGTCACTTTGGGCTCTGGGTAATCAATCGATTAATCAGAAAATAATCAGCAGATGAATCCATAATGAAAATAATTATTAGTTGCAGTCCAACACAAAAAAGTTGAAAATGACTCCAAACTCCCACAGTAAAATCCTGCTTCTACATTAATGCATGAGGAATAATAATCTAATGACATAATATATAATAGCATACTGTATATATACAGTCACAGCGGACATTTTTCTACTTTTAATACTTTAAGTACATTTTCCTGGTTATACTTACATACTATTCAATGCAGGACTTTTACTTGTAAAATTTGTATTTTTACAGTGTGGTATTTGTACTTTTGTTAAGTAAAGGATCTAAATACTTCCTCCACCAATGACATTAGTACATATACGTGTTAGGATGCAGTATGTACTGTAAACAGGGTGACAGAGTAACACAGAAAGACAGAGATGGTGACACAGAGACAGGGCGTCCATATTCTTTAGGTCTTTCTTGTTATTGTTTTTCTTCTTTGTTCAGTTTTCCCCTTCTCAGGTTTCCCCCTCACTACGTTTCCCAACATATCATTGGCCTCAGTGTGTGTGTGTGTGTGTGTGTGTGTGTGTGTGTGTCTGGAGCCATGGGATGAAGTGTGTGGTTACCCACTGGTGTGACCAGGGACACAGGGGCACCTCGCTCTCTCTCTCTGTCTGTCTACGGCTCTCTCTCACTCTCACTCTGTCATTTTCTGCTGTGTCCGAAACCTGTAAAGAGAAAATTCCACCAAAAATGACCGTACATGTTTGACCAGTTACCTTCTGTGTCCCACACTTCCATTACATTTTAAACAGCTTTGGAGAAAGCATTGAAAATTCTTAAGAAGATCTATGGGAGCATGTTGAGAAAACAAATTCAGGAGGATCCTTGTTGGGGTCTCGAATCTGAGGTATCGTGTGATGATCAACAGGATTGGAACCAGAAAAAAACCCCATTTCTGCTGCACATATTATGTTTAATTTATTTAATCTAATCTTTGCTTTCTAGTGAATTACTGAATCATTTTGCCTCTTCAGGCCTCTAAAAAATATAATAAAGGTCCCCCTTTGGTTGAACTGGTCTACTACGCGATGAGGGGTCACAAGGAGACATTGCCTTGTTGGCACAGGCTAAAAAAGTTGGGATCCACTAATCCAGAAGACCAAGAGAGGAAGCCATTTTTACCCATTAAAAGCTTAAGGCTCAATGCAACGTACTGCATTGTTACGAGCCATTAGAGAGGACTTCTAAGACTCTCCTTCCAAGAGCCTGGAGATTGGAGCTGGGTCATCAGCGACATCCAGTTCACCTGTGTGCCTGCCAGTAAACTTTTTGTTAGCTTGTGGCAGTCAGCCAGTCTTTCTCTCTCCCCTGGCCTTCACCCTTTTGGTTTATTTAATTTCTCTTTTAGTTAAAATCAAACTGAAATTTGACTTCTCGCCTTTTCTGTGAGAAAATAAAATTTTAAATCCAAATATTTTTGGACATATTTGCAAAAACGGCATCTAAGCAGTCGGTGTAGGTAGGTGTTTCCCATGATAGTGGATGACTGACAGTTTACAACCTTTTACAACAAAGTCATTTTAACACAGTAGGAAAAGCACCGGTGTAAATAATAGAATGAATGAAGGTTGAATTCCATTTAGCTGTTTTAGTATCAAGGGTCCTGGTATTGTACATGATGGTGTCTCATTGTCATACTGTCATGGCTTAACTGGGTCACTTGAATTGAACAGAGCCATAGTTAATGTTATTATCAAAGCTGTATGTTCAACATTTAAAAAGACCCATGGTAAAGTTTGTATTAGCCTACTGTATAGCCTATAGCTTGCTAAAGTAAAGCACCAATTCCCCACTAGATGCTACTTTTTGATCATGTTATTTCATCACCTGCTGAGTCATCATCAGCTCCCGCCTTCACACGCTTTTCCAGATGTTCCCACCTGGTTTAGGGATTCAAACCAGCAACCTTCCAAGTACAAGCATACCTTCCCGAGCTTCCAAACCCTAAAACCCCAACTGAACCTGCTAACCGTCATGTCTAAAGCCAGGAGAACCACCGGCCCAAACTGCTGGAACCGACTCAGCTCCTCCCAGGAGACCTCGAACCCTCAGCGGCTCCCAGGAGCTTCCAGGTTTCTGGACAGTGAGGATTTTATCACAGGTCTGATTTCTGCTGCGGACAGAAGGACAGAAAATGGTAGAGGGGTGCATATATTCTTCTTATATATTTGCAAACTATTTATCTAATATTGTCATTCTGTTTCTGTTTTTGCCAGAAGATATCAAATTATCGCCAAATACACTGATTTGGTTTGTTGCATGTGCTTTCAGGATAAATCACGCAGCTTATCTGCACTAATATAATGTAAAAAATATGATTCAAAATTTGTAAAAGAAAAAAGTAGGAGATATGGCTACTGTACGTTTTTATATCCTCCTTCCTTTTCTTCACAACAGCCCTTGTGTGTGTGTGTGTGTGTACTGTAGATTATGTCATTTCCTGTTTTCTCCTGAGCTGTGATGTCCCCATAATGTTACTAACACACACACACACACACACACACACACACGCACAGTAGGAGGAAGCAGTAGTAAGCAGCAGTGACATCAGGTTGATGTGTGATAAACAGCCGGACGAGAAGACGAGTCATGGATAAGGTCAAGGTGTCCCTCTCTCTCTCTCACACACACACACACACACCATGGATGCATTAACAGAGCTGGACACGGTGTGGCAGCTCCAGAAGAAAGACAGGGAAGAGGAAGAAATATTCAGTCATTTATTTTTTACCTTTGTCCAACCATTATAGTCTCATTGAGATCTGTTTCCAGAAAATCCAGCCTAAAATGGCAGCACAGTTTACATATTAAAATACATGATTAGACAACATGTTTTCCATCTTTTTATGTGATGATTGTCAGTTGATTGGTGAGGAAATCCTCTTGCTGTCCTTTATTTTCTTTGTATTTATATGTATTTTGCTGAATCATGTTTATATGAGATACTTCTGTTGTTGTATAGGCTAAACTAAAAGAAAATAGCAAACCATAGGGAGGGCAAACATAAAAGATGAAAATATGAGTTGGAAGAAATGTTTGTTTGTTTTTTTATTTTATAATGTATGTTTTGTCTTGGTATTTATTGGAAACTGTGTGTGTACAGTTAGTTTTGGGTCGGACTTGAGCTGTAAAGGTTCTTGGTTCAGCAAACCTGAAACCCAGAAACCTGGAAGCCTCTGGGAGCTTCTTGGAGCTCTTCTGATGTTTGGTTTACCGGGCCGAGTCGTGGTTCTGAATGTAGGGTTTGCTGCTTCTTTTGGCTTCAGACGAGCAGCAATAAAAACTTGGATCTTTCTGGGAGCTGTTCAGCGGAGACGAAACCAGAACCAAACAAGCAGCTGCATACAAACATTTATCAGATGTTTCATAGGATGCTCTACCCACTTAGATGATTATTGGCAACAGTTGTCTTGAACCATGTGCTACTGTTGCCTACTGTTGGAATTAATGTCATTATCTACCTTCTAAGCTTTACAGGCCCACGTCTGACTTTGTTATGTTTGCAGAAAAGAACTACATCAATCCAAATTCAGTCTCAGTTCAAATTACTCACAGCCAAAATTACGACTGATACATCAGACCTCAAGCCACTGGACCAAAAAAAGTAATTACCGAAGTACTAGTTTGGTTCAAGGTATCTTTCAGCATTTCGGTGCAGAACCTTGAAGAAGTATGTGGCAAAGTAGCCACAGGAGAACAGTCTTGAGTAGATGTATACGCCCTTTGTCATTTGTTTTCTTTATTATGTTAAAAAAGGTGGGAAATACCAAAAGCCAGACTTGAGCCCAGGACAATGTGTTAACACCATTTAACCTTTTAGCCCACTGATCAATTACTCATTGATTGCCAGTGATGATAAAAGCTGCTTCCCCTGAAAGAATATCATTAATTTGGAAACTTTAGTCTGAAGACATTTTTTGAGGATTCTTCACCCAAGATAAAGATACAAGATAATATGATGGATTTTATTTTGTTGCTATGTTCTTACTGCCTGCACTTCCAAATATTTTAAAATCAGGTTTTAAAAAAAATCAGCAGTGAACTGGAGCCATATTTTGGGAGTTGTGGAAGCTGCTAGCCAGAGCGGCCTACTGCACAGGCCTGAACTGTTGCGACTGCTATTTTAATTAATTTCACTGTGACGTTAACCACATAGTGGTAAATAAATAAATGTATTTATTTTTCAACAGTGATTTATAACTATGTGTCATTCTGGAGGGGAGACGGAAGTTTATTGTTTAATTTGAAGGATTTGTTTCGCATAATATGCTATAATTAGTCTTAATTAATCTATGAAGTCCTGAGTCAAATCCAACGACTGTGTTTCAAGTCCTAAACGAGTCATTATGCACCCTTCACAACATTTAATGCCATTTTAACATTTGAAACAAACAGTATAGGAAATTTACAGACATACGTGCTTTTGTGTAAAAGAAAAATAAACTGAAATAAACTTGATAACATTTAAAAGCAAACCGATTGAGTGTTCCTTGGCCTCACAGCACTCCTTTGGGCTTGAGTCAAAAGGATAAGTGAAGTCATGAATTATTGGTGTAAAGGTCTGTGAAGTCTTTTGTGATTTTTTTAAAGCCTAAACTCATCAACTCATCAGATTCATGACTCAAGCGTGTGTGTGTGTGTGTGTGTGTGTGTGTGTGTGTGTGTGTGTGTTCTTGAGACTCAAGTCATAAGTCAAGTTCCAAATCATAAACTATGGTTTTGAACGAGTCATTATGTGCACTTGTGTACGACTCAAGTCCAAGTTATGTGGCTTGAGTCCAGAGCTCTGACAGTGAGTTGAACATCAGCAGCAAAGAGACACCCTCATCTGTAAAGTCCAGTCAGTTACAAAGAGTAGAAGCAAATGAACTTAATGTTTGAAGCCAAGAGAGAAAAAGCAACAGAAAAAGAAAGAAAATCATGGCAGTGTCAAGAGTCTTTCTTTAGTTTGCAGATCATCTCCAGTGGGTCAGATGTTTTCAGTCCCAACTTCAGCACATCTCCCTCCTCCAGACCAGATGACTTAAACATTGTTTGGTTTGGACAGCAGTCAGTAAGAAATAAAGTCAAAGTATTTAAAGTTATTTCAACTAGTATTTTGCTCAGGTTTGGTCCCATCTGAAGCCCTGGGTTAGAAGCCATAAGGGCTTCTAGAAAGATCCAGGTTTTTATTGCTACTTTGCTAAAGCCAAGAGATCCACCAGACCGCAGAGTGTGACCTGGAGACTTGGCGGCAGTTTCTTTAAGGACTGTATGTGAGACTGTAGATGGACTTTCATTTAGGTCACTTCTGGTTATGGACTTATACAGTTATAAAATACAACATATCAGACTTCGTCAGAGATTGAACGATAAAGCCCTGAACTTATTTCAGTCACTGTCCCTGGCCATCTACTAAGATGGAGACAGCAATATTGAAGGAATACTTTAACCACTAATTGATATATAGTCACAATTTGACATGATTTCCTCATCCTTCCTACTAAGATTCAGCTCCAATTGGAATAAAATACCCATGAAGCTTTTTCAAACAGATATTGCTGAGTACTGCAGGTGTTCTGAAGCAAACAAGACTAACTGTCTACAGCCAAGGTATTGTGAGGTGGTACATTGGCAGAGCAGTGCTTTGAGCTAAATGCTAATGTCAGCATGCTAACTCACAGTAACAATGTTAACATGCTGATGTTTGCCAGGTATACTATTTACCATGTTCACCACCTTAGTTTAGTTTGTTAGCATGTTAGGATTTGCTAATTAGCACTCACTCAGCGCTACGTCACACATTTCGTTGCTCTGATTGGTTGTAGATCAATCCAATTGCGTCCAGAGGCATTTTGGTCTGTGCCCGTTGATAACGCCCCGCAAATTGGTTGGTTGGTTTTGGTTAATTAGCATTTATAAAATATGTATCAGACTTTAGGTGAAAGGAGGTTCTCTGTACATTTTCCAGCAAAGTGCAGCTGAATCACGTGCTTCTCAGAACAGCAAACTTCAGGTGGAAACAGGACTTTTGACCAAATTCCAACTTGTTTGGTCCCTAAACAACTGTAAACGCTCTTACAAACACACACGCAGCATCTTCCAGTGTGACAACCCAATAATGACAGTGAGCAGTTCTTTAGTTTTCATCCAAACCAAACACAGCATGATGACAGTGTTTGAGTCATCTGCAGCTGGATGGACAGAATGAACTCTGACAACACTGAGGCTGAAGTTTATTTATATATCAAACCTTCAGTGACAGTTACAATCTCAAAAGAAAACACGCTAAAAAAAAAACAGCAAAAAAAAAATAAAAATAGAATAGAAATTCAGGTAGAAACACACAGCGACGTTCTGCTTGTCTAAGCTGAAATGTGAAAACAATGCTGGGATTGTTCTGTCAAAGTGTCAGAGGTCAGATATTGTTGACATGGTAGTTGTGACGGGGGATGTAAGAGGGTGAGCACAATGAAGAGAGAGAAGAGAAGGAAATGGAGAAAATGGTGGAGAGAGGAAAGATGTAGAGATTTCAGACCTCCTGTTCTCAGCTCTAAACATCCTGTTGGAGGGAAAAACCCCTGGTGCTTTACAACAGGTGTTTTGCTCCACACACAAAGAAAAATAATATAAAGTGAACACATGTTAATGTCATAGCACATTTTCTTCTTTTGCTGCATCACATTTCTGCCTTTAGTGGAAGGTCACTCGTTAAAGGCAACACACATTTGCAGGTTTGTTTTTAAGCTCTCAAAGTAAAGCTTTATTTATATAGAACTTTTTAAAACACACATTTACAAAGTGCTTCACACACACACACACACACACACAAATCTAAATGAATAAATAGATTATAATATAAAACACAGCACAATCAGGGACAGATCAATCTAAAATGAACCAAAGTAAAGAATCAGGGAAGGAGATTTCTAAAAAGGCTTGAATATAAAGATGGGTTTTTAAAACAGTCCAAAGATTCAGCAAATCTGATAAATTGGGGAAAATGATTCAAGAGGGTTGGGGCAAGGACAGCAAAGGCACGATCACCTTTTGTTTTGCAGTTGGAGCGGGGGATGGATAAAGAGGATGGTCGAGATTTGAGGCTATGCTAGCTAATTAGCTACCTAGCCCTTTTCCCCAGTTAATGACGTGTCCGTGTTTGTAAGAAGGAAACATCAGCTAAAAAAAAGCTAATGTGGGTTGTTGTGAAGCTGCTTTTGTGTTTTGTGTCACAGGCTGTGGTTTATTTATTTATTATGTGACTGCCCACATGCAAAGAGTCATTCATATGCACAGACAGAGGGTGCTGTATGAAACCAACACACTGGAGTGGACACACTGGACTTTGGAGCTACACACCTACTCCAACAGATGGCACTGTCCTTTGACTGACTACTGCAATTGTGTGCGCAAAGCATGTGTACAGTATGTGTGTGTTCTAACCTCCGACTGCCTAACAATGTGGAGAAATCCAAAGTCTTTTCATCCAGTAGTTTTGAAACAAGCTCAAAATTGATTCAAATCAAACTTAATTTATGCCACATTTACACAAAGATCTTTGCAAAGAGGGCTGAAACATATACATTTAAACTCAAATGTGCAGATGCTACACTCATGTCAGCAGAAAAACTCTGAACTAAAAACATCCCCTGATTTCCATTAATCAAACTACATAAGATACACAAACACATGCTTTGTTTTATATTAATCATAATATATAACATACTTTTTACAAGGCTTTGGGCCTGAAATCAAACGCAGCTGGAGTCTCTAAACAAACAGAAACACAAGTTATTGGATCTAACCCAGTCTACAACAAAACCACAGTGAATACTGGACTTGATATTTATGTCGTTTTTTACAGTGGCGCTTGTGACAACAAGTCTGAAACCCCTTATTGAATTAAATTGAGTTTAGCCCTGTGGAACAGCTCAGCATTCATGTTTACCATCAGCAGTGAACACACCACGAGCCCACACGCTGTAGAGCAAATGTCTTACAATGTGTTCACTAAAATCTGTGCCTATAAAAATCATAGTACAGCATAAGAATCACATGACAAAAGTGAATGTATTTAACTCAAAACTAGTGTTGGTTGGGGTGTAATTACGGGCTGTAACCAGCAGATGGCAGCAGAAGAACATCTGTCTCGTCCAGCCAACACTGACGGTGTGAACACAGAAGTAAAAAGAATAGACAAGATACATCCAGAAGTGGTATAATACTGTGTCCTTAACTGGTATGTGTCCAAATCCGTCTCCTTCTACCCGTAACCCCCCTCTGTTTTTGGATTCTTTGCTTTCTACATTCACTTGCAACACGGGACACCACAGTTGTCCTGTTAGAGGACTGAAATGCACTTTTTAGTTGTGTTGGTGTTACTTCAGTTCAAATGACATCATTGTCCCTTTAGACAAAATCTGCTAGGTGTGAACACAGCCTCTGTATCACAGGGTGTCAAAGCTGTTTAAGAGACTTTTCAGCCTTGACGGGGTATAAACGTCTGTGGTAAATCACGCGTTTTGTCTTGAAAATCAAATTGAAATCAAACGCACTGATTTTGAACTGAAGGATTGTTGTGTTTACATGCCGCTGCTTGAGATCAGCGAGAGAGCAGAGAGGTATTTCCCAAAGCAAACACAGGCAGTAAGCTACATTAGCTTTGGAAAGTGATGCTTATTTCCATTTCATAAAGCACGGCTGGATGGCTGCCAGTTAAATAAGTGTCGTAACCTGCCAACTGCTGCCAGCCAGATGTGTTCACTCTTATGAAAGAAAGAGAATCCTGTTAGCTGAGTAAATTGTAATGCCAAACCTATTTAAATATATTTCTTCTCTGTAATTTATGAAAACATTGTTTTACTTTTGCCTTTTATCCCTGTTAAGCAACCGGTTGTGGGACTTGGTTTGCAGTCGGGAGGGGTGACCGGTTTTCGACTCTCGCCAGCCCCGTCGGTAGCCCTCTACCCCTGCTGAAAGGGTTAAGCAACACACGCTAGTAATAGGCGACTCCATTGCCAGCCACTGTATTCTGTCTAGAGGCTAATCTGAGGGTGCTGGAATCACTTAGGAAGAATTGGGGAACCCGGGTACACACCACCACTAGCTTTAGCACCTCGTAATCAATGTCAGCACCGATAACGTGAGGATGAAGCAGTCAGAGATCACAAAAGAATGCCTAGCCAGGACATTTGAGTTTGCCAGAAAGATGAGTCGGCATCATTGAATTGTCTCTGGTCCATTACCTGTGAGGGGTAATGATGAGACGTACAGTAGGCTTGCTTCACTGAACCGCTGGCTGGCTCATTATGATAGTGAGCAGTGTGGTTTGTACTCACAGTTTGTATTTATAACAGATTTTCAGATCAGTATAAATATATTTTGAGCAGTTATGAGCTGCAGTATCAGCAGCTCTAATCGGTCTGACAAGTGACTGTCTGCTCTACCTGTTTCGCTTCTGTGTCACAGACATTACCTCACCAATCTGCTGTGATGTCATCCCATCTCTCTGCTTCCCTGACGCCTTTTCTCTCTCTCACTCGATCTGACTCTGTCGTCTTTTTTCCCTCCGTCTCTCTTCTCACCTCATCTTCTCCTTCCCCTGTCTTGCTCTCTTTCTCTGTCGTCGTTCTGTCAGTGCAGCAGCAGCAGAAACAGCACACATTTTAAGATACGCGCTGGCAAGTCTGTACGTTATATTCATACAAATACAGTATGCATGCACATAGAAATTCCCATTGAAATACACATGCACATACACGCAAGTGCACATGGAAAATATACATATGCACTTACAGAATGTTTCTTCTCCTCTACAGAGCAGCTACTTTAACTGTGCATTCAGAGTGAATATGACATGTAAGCATGAGGCAGGAAGACGTAAAGTGACACAAGCATCTTTGTAATTCCAACTTTGGGCGATCTGTCCTGGGAGCTGCTGAACACGCTACAGCTAACAGTCTTTCCCAATGAGTGTGAAGTGTTCTTAAAGCTTGAGTGCAGGACTTTTACATATAAATGAACGTCCCATTGCCAGATGAGTTCACACAGTGCTGATTAAGCCTATCACCACCAGGCAAATCTCTCTGTATTTCGCAGTATACTTAGTTTTTAAATCTGGTGTCTATGGTAACATTTCCGGTTTGACGCACCGGTAATAAAACCAGAGCCATGTAGAAAGAGAGAGTCACGGATAAAAAAGAAACCCTCGGAACCATTGGTGCAGCTTTTCCTGGTTGGAGAGGCTGAAAGAAGAGCAGGGACTGAGGGCAGACAGGATGTGGCCTTACTGCTCTTGGACATGTTGGTCTTTGTAAAATATTTGGAGCAGGCTATTTAGCTATTACATTTACTCTGCCTAAATAATGGATTATTGTCTTGGAACTGTGGATATTTGATGGCAGCGAGCTCGCCTGTAGGCAGACGTCAGTGTTTGTGTAATTACTCTCACTGCCAGAAGGGGGAGACCAAAGTTCCGCACTCCAGCGTTAATGGGCTACAATTCCAGTGTGAAATACAGTGCACATACTACATGTAAACCATGTGTGTACAGTAGCTGTAATTGTGATTGACATTAGTGTTGATCCTCTTCAAGACGTATGCCACTGATAGTGGAATAAATTGGTATAAATAAAAGAAAATATGTGAATAAATAATCTATATAAACATAAATGTGTTGCTGAGAATGAAGGTTTCTTGTTTTTATTACTTTAATGCACACTAATATCTTTCTGGTACAAGAGTGATTTAAATGTACAAATTTAAAGCCTCCCTGTTACTAAACCTGAGCTATCAGGGTTTTACGAGCTACATCATATCAGCTCTCATCCAATGAATAAATTAGATTAGAGTTTAGATTAAAAAAAAACATCAGCTGGATTAGAATCAGTCCATCATGTTTACCAGAGTCATGGTGCTAAAAAAGTTTGACTCCATTATCGCTCTACGTGATCTAGATTATTTTAGTCTGCAGCATGCTGTCATTTAGCATAAAGAATACATGTTTGTACTTCAGTCAGTTTAGTTTACTGTACGCAGCATGGTGTCTTGTCTTTACTTTGTATCTGCATTTCAATAATATATTTGGAAAACATTTAAACAAGAAAAAACGACTTACCTAAAGTCAAAGTCAATAAGAAATAAAATGCATTGTTAAATACTAATTACATGTGAACTGTCAATAAATATAGTCATTTATATACATTCACATCTGAAGTCAAGTTTTTAGAATAGAGAGGTGGTCTGGCTGAAATAGACCCGGTGCATAAAGACAGTGAAGCAAAGAAAAGAGCCGCTCCACTCATGCAAAATTGGCGCATTGACTAGGACGGCGATGGCGACGGATCCTCTCCAGCAGCTGCGACGGAGCCAGAACATGAGGCAGCCGCTTCCCGTGGACACTGAGGTCAGAATATGACCAGAATACAACAGGAACATTTTTAAGATTTTCAGACAGACTATAGAAAGAAACCGTCGTCAAGAAATCCCATGGAGTTACAGAAGCTATTGCACCAGAGGTTAGCTCGAACGCTTCTGTCCTCTCCATTTCCTAGTGACCATCAGAGGAATTGCATCCTAAAACACACAGTACAATCAGCTTGTTGCTAGTGTTGCTCTGCTACTTTAGTCTAAACAGCAAGAACAGAGAAAGCTGCCGTTGGGAACTACAGAAGCCTCTTGGTCTGTCAGCATCACTACACTCTCGCTGTCTGCCATCTGTAGTGTTTTATATGGCTGAATATGTCTTTTCTGACTGAGTGGGACCTGCTCAGTTCAGCTGTGTGTGTGTGTGTGTGTGTGTGTGTGTGTGTGTGTGTGTGTGTGTGTGTGTGTGTGTGTGTGTGTGTTTGCTCCCTCTCACGCAGGTGGATGCAGTGATTTTATCTGGTGGTGGATTCAAATGTCAGCCCACCTGGAAGCTTTATCTCGCTGCCTCATTATGCTTTATTTGGGTGTTAGATTGTGCGTTATAGCTGATTTCTGCGCTGTGATTCACCGAGGATGTTTCAGTTTTTATGGGTAATAAAAAAATATTGAGCTGAAAACATAACATGCCAAGCTGTTTTATTAATCCAATTTGAATATGTGATATAATTTGACAACCCGCTGTGGAAGAAGTGTGCATATCCTTTACTTTAGGTAAAAGTAGCAATACCACAAGGTAAAAATAATATTACTTTAGTGAAAAGTACACAAGTATAATCATCAAAATGTATTAGTATGAACAGTACTCATTATGCAAGAATGTCCTTTGTCAATGTTATATTGTATTATTATTATTATTATTGATGCATGATGATGCATAAGAAGCATTTTAACTACTTTAACTAGTTTAAGAATTCCTGAGTGGTTTAATCTATTAATGTATTGTATTTTATCAGCTGATCATATGTTTTGTATGTAAAATATGCAGTTAAAGTAACTATTAACTATATCTGTGAAGTACAATAACTCCTTCCGAAAAGTAGTGAAGTAGTAGTCATGTAGGTAGCATAAAATGGAAATACTCAAGTAAAGTACAAAGGCCCTAAAAGTGTACTTAAGTACAGTAATTTAGTAAATGTACAACTATTAGTTTCACATGCAATTTCCTAAGTGACTGAGTTACTTCAACACAGACACTCACACATGCTCACTGCAGCACCAAATGTAACGGCATCAACATAAAATCCAAAAGAAAAACGTCATGAGGAGTAGCCACAGTGTTTGACTGACAAATGATCCCCGGGGAGTTCAGTGCAGAAACAGCAGTGACCCCCATCACAGCAAAGATATAGATAGATATAGACCAAATAAAAATAATAACACAAGGAACTGATATTACCACTTTAAATGCAAATAAAATAAGGTGCAGAGTTATAAAAGAAGGTGCACCTTTTGCCAGTCTTTCCCCGGGCAGGCTCAAGTTTAGAGTCCTCGACTGCAAATACTTAAGTCAGGAGAAAAAGCGTCTCTCCTCTTTATTGATTGTGGACTCGGGCTTATGCTCTCCCTGAATCGCCCATTTCATTATGCTTTGCTCTCTGTTTATTGGTTTTAAGGCATGAGGCTCCGAGGGGAGACGTGTTTAGCTTATTGCTTTGGCGGGATGAAGCAGCGCTGGCTTATTTCTGGAGTCTGGAGGTCCAAGCTGGCTCAGCAGCAGAGGTGCACAGGCATCTGTATTGTTGTAGACACCAGTGAAACCAGTACGAATTACAGCAGGCAGCACACAGGAAACTCAAAAACACTCTCTGTCTGTCTTTCTCTGAAAGGTGGCTGTCAGTAGTCTGCACAGCCTCTCTTAAGACAAGGGGTGAAAATGAAAAGGGGCTACCTCCACTGAATGCAGGCAAACAAATTGCCAAAATTGGCCACTGCTGTTTCCCAAAGCTGAAGGTGACATTTTCAAACTGCTTGTTTTGTGCGACCAACAGCTCAAAAGCCAAATATATTCAATTTGCAATGATACAAAACAGAGAAAAGAAGCAAAACATCACACTCCTTTTTGCAAAGCAGGAACCAGAGAATGTTTGGCATTTTTGCCTGATGAATGCTGATTGATGAGGCGACTAATCCTTTGAGCATCACACAGAATTGGCATCAAGATTGTTAGAGCCAGTTTTTTGTTTTGTTTTTACGAAACAATGCCACCTATAGGCGAAAGGATGGCAAAGGGAATATAGATGCAAATGGCTCGCGCGGCCCCAGGCAATTAACAGAATCAGGTGAAGGTTGTAGCTGGAAGACGAGTCGTCGAGCAACAGTTCTCAACCGCAAGTAACCACAACAAAGAAATTAGTGAAATATAGAAAGAAACAAATGTACAGAAAGAAGTGTTTTAGAGACAAGAACATTATATTTGAGTTTTGCGCCTTTTTAATTTAATTTCATTTGTGAAAGGCCAGTTTTATTAATGAATGCATTTGATCTTTTGTTTGAATGGAACAAGCCGCAACAAAAAGAACATCAAGATCATCAAATGTGAGTACCTGCGTGTTGGGACTTTACGGCATATAGGGACTAAATGTGAAAGAAAAAGAAGTCACGACAAAGATACTTCCTTAAGCAGTGTTTCCAAAATCTCACACTACAGTTCTTTGCAGCAGATTTCTGTAACATAAAACGGGAACTTTCAAATTCAGATTTTGTCCATTTAAGTAAAGTTTCCTTTTCCGTTGATTTACTTTTTCTTAAAGCTGCAATACTCTGTATTTTTATATTAACAGTGGTTCGAATGACTGTGTGTTGCGTTAAAGGGCTCCATACCAAAGAATTATAACCTCACTCTGCAGTTCCCCTCAGCTCTACGAGCATTTTAGCATCTTTCAGCACATTGTTTTGGTCGTACGGCACATTTACTGTATGGTTCACTGTCAGCTCTCTGACTCACCTCTTTTCCAACAGCAGCACAGCAGGTTTTTCAGCGAAAAACCCACTGTTCCCTCCCTGCCCAGGACCAAACTGAAAACAAAGTTAGCGACTAGATATTTATCTCAGGAGTTGCAGCTGGTTGTGCCGCCCCCAAGTCGCCAAAAAACCCCCAAATAAATAAAACAAGCAATGCTATTTTAATCATCAGGCGTCTCTTCAGACGACACTTGTAGGATATCATTTCCTCTAGACGACCTTTCTTCTTTTTGCATTTTGATGAATGGTGTAAAGTCAGCATGAGTGGACGTGCTGTAGATGCCCCGTTCATTTTAAGTGGGAGATTTGAGCTCTCAACATTTTACTTGAAGTGTATTATGATGAATAACAGGGCCGTCTGAAGGAGATAAACATTTTGCACGACATAATCATCAGGAAAAAAAGGAGGAAATGACATTTCATTTTGTATCACGTTATTCCACCAGCTGTAGAGACTCAAACCCAACAGTATTTTTGAGTTGATTATGATTCGGTGATTATAATGATCATCCACTCACCATGTGATTACACTACACTTAAAGCGCCTCATAATACCTCTTCATTTTCCTCTCCCATTCTGTTTTTTTTTCCTTCCTGTAGTCAAAGTCTAATTGTCTTTTCACCCCCGTGTCCCTTACGTGTCTCTCCCTCTCGTTTCCTTCTCACTCTCCCAGATTTCACCTCTCACTTTTATTCCCTCTCACTATTTTTTTTTTCCTCACCTTCATTTTCTCTCACTTCATCTCCAGCCCCGCCATCAGTGATTACACATAACCCTGAAGTAATTAAGCTAAGAACACAGACGGGGACGCAGGTCATAAATAAACAACTGTAAGTGATAAACTATCGGGGAGAGCGTTGGCAGGGGGAAACACATCGTCAGGAGTTTTTAAATGAACACTGGCTGAGCAGCACTTCTGACTTCTCTGTCAGAAGTGTGTCTCCGAGGCACATGACAGAGTTAGAGAGCCTTTTTCATATTTTGTTGAGAATTATCAAGATATAGAGGCTAATAATTGGCATGATAATATTCTTACTGGTTTTATGCTTAATACTTTCACAAAGAAAATCAATAAATGAAATTCAAAAAACACATGCATGACTTAGAAATACCAACTACAAAAAGAGAAAATAAAGAGTTTTTAAAGTGACCTTTTGTACGATCTAGACTCCTTAAATTCGGAGACTGTCCTCAGTAGCAAAGTTAGAAGTAGCATGACATTAGCAACGTTTTAAGGAGAGGTAGGAGTGAGTGGTTGGGTCAACAAAGCACTTTGACACAGAGGCGTTTAGTACATGTACAAACTGATTTTCACCAAATTCTCAGGCTGAACTCAGTGGACTAAATCATCAATGTCTATGACAGAATCAGTAATAAACTGATGACTTAAAGCACCTTCGTAAACTCCGCTGTGGCACGTTACGTTCTGCTTAAAATCAGCAAAGCGATTTGTAATTGCTGCCTCCACTTTGACAGAGGAGACCACCGCTCACGTCCAGCCCTGTACAAACAGTCAGCAGTTTTGTCTTTTATTAAATCCACTGTTAATCATAAAAATACAATAATGCAGTCATCTTTGTGCAGGGTAGAGTCTTTTCAGGACTTTCCAGACGTGCTTGAATGTGTAACCTGCAGTATTTAGCAGCCACGACTAGAATTGATGCAAAGGAGATGCTTATTTTATGATAACAAACTTTGTACGTTTGGATCAGGAATATATAACTTACAAAAAAAACATATTTAGTGTTGTTTTTAAAAACAAGTACCAACCAGTAACTTGCTTGAGAAAATCAAGAAATCAAGTTTATGCATGGGTTGCCTCATGATCATTTAAAAGGTCAGTTCACCGTCACAAAACATATTTTCCCACAGCGACTTTGTTAAATGTGTCAGGTTAAATGCAGAGATGCTACTACATGTCATGTGGTGTCCTTTTCAAAGGGCTTTACTCTGGTTTCAGCGTGCGCGGTGTTAGGAGGTAGGTTTCGTATTGTAGATTTGAAACCAAACTGCTGATGAGATATTCTCCAAAGAAGCAAAAATATCTATCACCAAAAATAGCAAAGCATATGTGGCAGTAAAAATAGCCCTCCACCCATCCAGTTCTCCATCATCTTCCTCTTCTCTCTCATCCTTCTTGTAGCGAGCCCATTAAAATCATAATGAGACTGTTGCCGTTTTTGGAGACTGAGATTGGGAGAGTAATTCATCCTCATTGTTAAATAATTGAAAGCATGAGGGAGTTTTGGGAAGGAGGCTGGCGTTGATATTGGGGGTTCAGATGGTATGTACGTTTAAAGAGGACAGTTATTGTGATTCAAAACTGATACTTATGTCTAAATCCCAATCTGTTATTAGCTCAAGTTTTTGGAATGTGTGCCAACACGGTCTCAGAAAGTTTTTTGTTTTTTTTTAAAGGGATTATACAAAAATGATGTTCCCATGGGTGTAATTTTCATTTCAGACGTCTAGTGGAAACAGCTCAAACCACAACAATTATAGACTTCACCAAGGTTGTCTTCATTTAATCTTGGTTGAAATTATAATGTGCTCACTAGCCTTCAGTAGTATAATGCCAATTAAAGAGCCCCTCCAGATATGTTTTAACAAGTATATAAATCGCTCTAGTTTGAATAATAATTTGTATCTGATATGTTCTTTTCACAAAAAAAGTTAAATTATCTCGTTAAAATCTACTCCTCCTTCATTTTGAAATACAGAATCTACAAATAAAAGTTGAACTGCTGGATGACAGGTGTTTGCTGCTTCACTGTAAAGTCCGTTTTCAGTGTGTGTGCCCTGGAGGCTTCAAGTGTCCACGTCACTCTTTTGCAAGTTGAATACTGGACCAGGATTGGCTGCTTCCAGACTATTTGTGATGTCACAAACCATGCTCGTAGGCCCACCCCTGAAAATGAAAATGGGAGCTTCAATGAGCACAGAAACTTTCCCCCTTCGGCAGATGAATGATGAACGAAACGTCCTTCTACTATCAAACTCTGCACATACGTCATTCTGTACAGTGAAGCTCAAACATTCAACTGTAGGAACAAGAAAAATATGTTTTTGAGTGGAGCTTAAAATATGGACAGAGATACTATTTATTTCACTTTATATTTCCACATTTGTTTTCTTATTCTTTTGCAGATTTATTCTTTTTTATGGCACTCCTATGACTCCATAAGAACCGATCAGGGACCGAACTCTATTATACCTTTGTTTAACGTGTAGCAGTCTTTAACAC